>CM049182.1:6633874-6921563 GCA_026770425.1 Boechera divaricarpa | reverse complement strand
TTATATAAATTAATTCACATAGGATTACTATATCCCTAAAGTCATGACATAAAGGAAGGTTTGGCTTAAACGTCACGGAATATTTAAAAGTGGGTAACTTTTATTTCCTCCAAACTCCTTTTTAAATAGTGTTATATGCATTACATAGTCTAATATTAGAGCATTTATAAAAATGACGTGGTAGCAAAATCTTAGATAAGTATATACTCCATTAATTACACGATTGTTTTATACAAATAGTATGAAAACCAAGTATGTTTTACAAAAAAATAGCATATTTTAATTATTTAAGATTCACTTATTTATGATTTTGTTACATTTTCTTATTTTTACATATAATTAACTAATTAAGTATTCACAACAAACGAATTTAACTTCATGCAATATTTTAAAATATAGCGAACGATTTCACATACAACATTGGAGCCGACTATTTTTACTCATATTATAAAAATCCACTATAAACAGTTATACATGCATTACACTAGATATCTCCAATATATTTATTTATATCTGCATAATTTGCATTTTACAGAACTCAAACTCTAAACCTAGTATTAAAAACATTAAACATACTTGTGTTCAACAACTCAACCAAAAAAAATAATTATTTTTTATCTAATCATTTAACTGAATCCTTGAAGAAATTTAGGGAGAAAAATGAAAAAAGTTGGAGGAGAAACAAATCAGTAGTTGGGCACTTGGGAGAAGAAGTGGAATAATGGATTAGATATGCATCCACCTCTGCATCTTCATTTTTCCATCATCATCATAATCAATTCATCAACATAATCATCAGCTACCTTTCTACTTTGTCCGTTTCACAACTGAGCCATCTATTTCCCAAATCCTCTCCCTTTCTCTCTCTTCCATGTGACACACTTCGCTTGGCTTCTTCTTCCCCTTTGTTGTTCCAACCTCCGTACGTCAAAGTTGCTTCTTGTAAAGTCCTCTTCGCCTTTGTCTTTTCGTTTTCCGTCTAAAGATTCACTCTCTCCTCCGATTTTCTTCTTCCCTCTCTACTCTGCTTCTGTGATTGTGATATCTCTTAGCTGATCTCTTGATGCTCTTGTCTCTGTAATTCTTGAATTATAGCTACTGTTTCTTGGAGATTTCATCATCTGGGTTTCTTTAGTTTCACCCAAAGCTTCTGACTTTGAGCTCACCCAGTTCAGGTAGATGATAGTTTTCTTGTAGACCAAGCACTCGTCAGTCTGTTGGCTAATTGCTTTGTATTTTCTAGTCCTGAAGCTTCTTCCTTTTTCTACTGTTTATGATAAATTCTTAATCTTTGTTAGTTTTTCAATGTTTCTCAGGCCTGCTTTTGTGCTCTGTCTCCAAATCTTGAGCACTCTTGTCTGAGATATATTTGTCTGATTCCAAAGAGGATGGAAGCTTCTACTGGAAAATTACCCAAGAGTAATGCCGATTCAGCTGATCAGAAACTTAACCCTAAATTTCTTGTAGAGGTAAGCTTGTTGCTTTTGCTTAAAGAATCTTGACTGTTTATGTATATGAACTCACAACTGAATGATGTTTTTTTTCAGGTAAACAACATTGAGAAGCAGCTATGGACATTAATCCATTCCAAGGGTATATTGCATCCCGATGTTTCAGAATTATACACGAAAGCAGGTTCGACATACGAGCAAATCTTTAAAAGCAATCTCAAACAAGAAGAGCTTCAAGAAGTAGAGTTCTGTCTCTGGAAACTCCACTATAAACACATCGATGAGTTTCGTAAAGGCCTTAAAACAGATGATCCTGTCAAGGCAAGCACTCATATGAAAGCATTCAAGTTGTTTCTGTTAAAAGCGGCCGAGTTTTTCAAGAATCTGATTTCCAAAGTCAGAGATTATTACCACAGACTCTCCGAGGAATCTGGAGAACAAAAAAGCAGATTCTTATGCCATCGTTTCTATATTTGTCTTGGAGATCTCCAAAGGTATAAAGAACAATATCTGAAAACACATGAACATCCTAATTGGTCAACTGCAGCTACATACTATCTTGAAGCTGCAAAATCTTGGCCTGATAGTGGAAATCCCCATAACCAGGTAACTAATTCTTCTTCCATTACTCTGTTTTGTTTTATTTGCCATTTCTGAGTGATCTACTTACATCTGTGTAGTTAGCTGTATTGGCGACATATGTTGGTGATGAGTTCTTGGCTCTATATCACTGTGTAAGAAGCTTAGCTGTGAAAGAGCCTTTTCCTGGTGCTTTGAACAATCTTCTTTTGTTGTTTGAGAAGGTGATTGATTCACTGACACTTTTCTATTTATCTGCAATTGGATTGTGTTTGCCTTACATTGCTCAAAATGCTTGTTTTAACTACTGCAGAACAGGTCTTCTCCTTTGAAGTCTATGTCTACTGATGCACAGTTTAACTTCTTAAATCCATCGGAGAGAAATGTTTCTATCAAAGACCACGATTTGTCAAAAGCAAAAGGAGAACTAGTGGCTGGAATTGATTTATGTCCCCTGGTTGTTCGAACAACTAGCTTCTTTTTCCTTAAATCAAGGTAAGTTTGGATCATGAGTAACATTTGAATGAAGTACAACGTTTTCTCATCTTTTAGCTCAAGTTCTTGATGAGCCTTTCTCCAAAAATGTTCTTCTCTTCAATTCTTTCTGGTTTTGTTTCAGTTTTGATGAGTTTGGTTGTGCATTTGCATCAACTATAAGAGAACTGGATGCAGCGTTTGCAGCAGATGATAGAAATCTAGAAGCCATATTGGAGTCTTATCAATTTATGGACTCGGCGAGAAAGGGACCTTATAAAATTCTCCAACTTGTTGCGGTTTTCATCTTCATCTTTCACAATTTCGCCGAGGTTAATGGATCAGACAACGTGAAAGGGGAAGTTAAGCTAACAAATTTAGCATTAACTATGGTGTTCATCTTCATGGGGCGAGTTGTTGAGAGATGTTTGAAGACGAGTTCCTTGGATTCTTGCCCTCTCTTACCTGCTCTGCTTGTATTTCTAGACTACTTACCGTTTCTGCTTCACAAGGTAGAAGAAGAAGAATGCAGGTTTGATGAGAAGAGCGAGAGTGCAATATCTTACTTCTTTGGCAAACTCGTTGATTTCTTGAACCGGTTAAAGGTGAAAAGCAAAAACTGCTCTGCTAAAATGTTGGTAGCTCTCTGGGAAGATCATGAACTGAAGTCCTTGGCTCCTCTGGCTCCCATACATGTACTTTTGGATTTCTCAAGTCATATGGATCTGAAAGAGAGTTTTGATAGAGGGAAGGAGCTTCGTCTTCAACGGATTATTAATTCTGCAATTGAGATCACAAGTAGGCAGAAGAAGGGTTCTCAAAAGTGGCTATTCTTTGACAAGCAAAGGACTCAGTTCTACACAACTTCGGGTGAATTGCAATGCAAAGAAGAGCTCTTTCATGGAAATGAAGAGGGTAGTAACAGAAAATGTATTATAGGACCGGTTGAAATCATTACTTTTGAGAATGAAAGATCTGTGCCTGCAGAAGATGAAGAAGTCATTCTTCTCAAGCCGCTCGTAAGGTGTCAGTCTGCTCCAATCTATTCTTCTGGCATTGCAACAAAGCCACTCAGCTCCGATAGCACAACTTCAGGAAATCAAATAACTACATCCGATGAAAGCCTAAGACGTACCTTATCACTCGTTGTGAACCACAGCTCACAGGATACTGGCTCTGAAAGTTTCAGCTTTACGCAAGGCCTTAAGGATACAGATCCGCAACATTTGCATCTAGAAGAAGGCACTGTCTCAGGAAGACCTCCATCGCTGAGCGCGTGGGTGGTTGACAAGAACAAAGAGAATGGACGACTCGGTTTAAGTAAACCAAACGGGTTGGGCCCTATTGATGAAACAGGTCCTGTCTCATCCTTTGATAGTCTCTCCATCAGTAGCAGCACCAAGAATCCTGCGTCTTCCTATTCGCCTCCTACTCCGTCTGCTCCATTACTGCCTGAAGACGCTTCTTGGTTTCATAATGACGCTAGTACTAACAAAGCAGAGAGCTTCTATGACCAGAAAGGATATACGGAACTACCCGGTGTTATGAAGCCATACACAAATCCGCCATTTGTTGGGATTTCTTCTTCTGAATGGTTACGTCGGTACAGAGAAAGTCGGAATCTTGGACCAGCCTATTCCTATCAAGCTCAAGGGACAAACAATTTGAGAAACTTCTTGGCTCATGGATCTTCCAAGATCAGTCTCTTAGCTAAGTACGGGACACCAAACGAACAACCGATGATCTGTGCTGAAAACCCAACGTTTTACCCTCAGCTCTACATGGAAGACAATGAATCTAGAGGAGAGAAGCTCTGCAACGGTCAACAAAGCACAACAAATGCCTATGGCTTCAGTGACGATCCCGGACCGTTTCTTAGATTTCTGAGAGAGAAAGAGTGGCTGAATGAGAATAGTCAGAGGTTAAGAGGACCTTCTCCTGCACATATGAACAACTAAAGACGTACTAGTGAGTGAGTTAACAAGAAACTGTCTCAAGTTGGCTAGTTGTGACAACCTGTAGTTATTGTTTTGTCGCTCAATTTTTCAAGAGAATGGAAACCTATATTAAGAGAGGGATTGATTGTACATAAACAAACAAAGAAAGGAAACTTCAAAAGTTTTTAAATCCATCAAGTTCTTTTGTTTCTTGAGGAATGAATTAGATTAGCCTTGAGATCATTATAAACAAGTATACGTATGAGAACAATCAGTATCCAATAATAATCATCTTCTTACATGGGAGGAATAAACTTAGTCTGGAATAGCTTCCGAGAAGCAGTTACAAACAAAGGAAACCAAAAAAAGGGGAACTAATGTTGGAGAATCGAGCAAGTAAAATCCTGATCAAGATGAAGTTCTTGTTTCAGTTCCCTTGCTGTTTCCTCAAGCCAAAGAAAAAAAAGAAAACAAGAAGAGAGTACCAAGGAAAAGAGTAATAAGAAAGCAAATGCTATGTACCAACAATAGAAACTGGATCTTCTTGTTGTACCAAATCCAACCCTCCTATATGCTAGATATATATGTTGTTAACTGTTCTGTTACACATGTGTCTGCCTCTACCGGGTGTGTGAATGATCATTTGGTTTTACCATGAGGTGCCAAATTCAGCTCCTGCATTTGTGTCTCCACTTGTACTAAGCCTGTTTGAGCAAGAAACCTGCAGAACAAAGGCATTATAAGCAACTTTTAAAAGTTATATGCTCTTCAAGATGCATATTTTCAGTAGCATTAATCTCTTTCCATAATCTTATTCAAAGTAAAAACCTTCAGAATCTTAGAAACCCTAGAGAACAAACGGGTCACAGAGACTTCAAGTAAATAACAGAAAGATGAGATCTTTTCTAGAGAAATATACAAACTAGAGAAATGATAACCCTTATCTGATATCTAACTCAATTTCACAATGAGCAAGATGAAGAATTACTCATTACAACAGTGAAACAGGAACACCTTCAGCTCCTATGAATCCTTAAATAGAACAACTCAAGGATTGATCAGCAACAATAAGACACTAGAAAAAGTTGAGGAATCAGATCTAACACGAATCAATTAAATAAGCCTAAACAAGATTGAGTTAAGAGAAGCAAAATTTGACATACCAATTGAGAAGGATAAAGAGAGAAGAGGCGATGATAATGAGAAAGCCAACATGAACAAGCAACATTGATTGACCACTGGTGAAAGCTACAGAGAGCATGAAAGCTAGACAAAGACCCAGTAGAAGAAACGCGAATCTCAGAGTGTTCCATGTTGGACCCTGTAAAAATTACGATCCAACTTAGGGGTTTAACCAAGCATCCACAAAGAAGTACGAAGAATTCGAAGAGAAAGATGTACGGACATTGACGCCTGGAGCTAGAGCTCCGAGAAGAACAGCTTCCGTTGACGAAATCTGAGATTTCTTCTTCTCCTTCTCCATCTTTCTTCTTCACAGAGTTCAGCGACGAATCTGGTTTTTTCGAGGAGACGATCAATTTAAACCGAAAATGTAAACCGGTTTATGTAATTGCAAGTGCTGTTGATAAATCAGAATTTTGGTTTGATTTCAGTCCCATATTTATATCATTTGACCGTTGACTTTTACGACATACTCATCAAATACAGATCAGAATAAGCTATATATATATACGTCACATTAAACATGTTCTTATGAAAGACAATCTTCGTCATAACGTGCTAAACCTACAAAGAACGATTTCGAAACAAGACGAAATTGAAATTCTAAAAGTAGAAGCAACGATCACAATGATTTGGAAGATTATGAAAATAATGTCAAACATAATACTTGATTTTGTCTTACATGTTACCATACTCCGTTTTGTGGAAACTTTTGCATGTATAATTGATTCCAATATCTCTTATAACATTCATGTTAACCGATAAAAGAATATTTTCTGTCGATTCTTCTGGTGGCATATCCGTTAGGTGGCACCAACAACGATGACCGAAGATCAGTATAACCAAAGCTAAAAGTAAGTATTCCACCTAATATAAGAGTACTGAGACTTTGGTGAAAAGTAACAAGAAACTTGATTTTCTTTGTTGAAAAATAATATAAGGTTATCGACATCTACACTCATTCGGAGATAAGTTGGACTTAGTCCGGATTATCTTATACTAAATATATATATATACTATATTTATATTTGTGGTCTCTCAATTTTTAACCGCAACCACCAAAAAACAAAAGACATCTTAAAACAAAACCGAACAATGAGAGCATGATACTACAAATCATAAGCAATGACCCTATTAATGCGAGAAACCAGGAAAAATGTCTTAATCAACCTATGTAACTTTTTCCCTTCTAATTCTTATAGTTTTTAGTTTGCTTAATTATATCATTTTTCTATATGCCACCAGAGGGTATGAATCCATCAAATTTTCTTATGATAAGGCACTATCTTTGGCCTGTACATGGATTTTATAGCCCACCTTGCTTAATTATATCCGTTGACCGAATTATATGTAAATAGTTCTAAATCATTTTTTCTCTATTTGTTAGTTTAGTAATGCTATTATATATCTAATGTTTTGTTTAAGACGAAATAAAGTTTCCCATTTTGATTTTAAAAAATGTAATAATAGCTGTAGTGTGTTGACAAAAAAAAAAAAAAGACTCGCGTATGTTTTTATTGTTGCAATTGGACATTTGCTTTTATAACTTTTCATATGTTTAAAGAACATGTTTTACCTTTTTTTACCAGACATCTGGAGATCCATTCATAAAAAAATTTCCATAATGAAAATAATTTTATATTTTAACAAAATTTTATGTATCCTACTCAATACATTACTAAATGAAAATATATAATGATAAAGTAGTACTTGGAAAAAAAATAACATCAATAGTATTAAGAAATTATCTTTTTATGTCAATATTATAAAGACTATATCATGTGCGAAAAATCAAGAGCACATTAAAAATCAACTTAAAACTAAACTTATGATGAAACGAATGTATTAAAACCAAAAAACAAAACAATAGGCCTATAATTTCAGAGCGACAGATCCGACTAATAATGACAGGATTCATGAGTGGCTGCTAGGTAGCAGTGATTAAACTAAATGTTTTTGTTCATTTATTTTAAAAATCTTAGTTGTCACAAACTCTATTATGATGCTTACATGAGTGTTTGGACAATAATAATAGCCTCTTAATTTTATACTAGGTAATTTTTGCGTTATACGCAAAATAAAATATTTATAATATGTTTAAAAAATTAATAAATTAATAAACATTTTTAAATATTTTAATAATATATTATTGTATAAATAATTGAAATCTATAATTTTGGAAACAATAAAATCAGCTATAATTTTATGGAATATTTACTTACTTGATTTTTCATAAATAAATAAATCTAATTTTGGTAAGATAAAATAAAGACAGTTTATTATATATGATTAATCTAATGACATATTATGTAATTAGTCTGGTAATTAATGTCCTAAAAATATATTCTCTGAAAATCACTCTGGCGACGACACGTCAGCATGACAGTGTTGTAATATTCCACGTAAACATAAGGTTATTTTGTTAAAATGATTTTCAATTAATACTAGGTGATTCCCGCATATATAACGCAGGATAAAATATTAATATTTTTTAGAAAATTAATGAATTAAATAAACATTTCTAAATATTTTAATAGTATATTATTTTATAAATAACTAAAATCTAAAATTAAAGTTTTTACATATTTATGTTACTAATTAATTATTTAGTTAAAACAATATCTTTTTAAAATCAAATTTAGAAAACAATATCATCAGCTATATTTTATGGAATATTTCTTTACTCGATTTTCCATAAATAATAAAGCTAATTTAGGTAAGATAATAATCTTTAAAATAAAGACAGTATATATATGATTGATCTAATGACATATTATGTAATTAGTCTAGTAATCAATGTTCTATGATATAAATTCCCTGAGAATCATTCTGGCGATGACGTGTCAGCATGGCTGTTATAATATTCCATGTAAACATAAAATTATTTTGTTAAAATGATTCTCAATTAATATATAGAAGATCCTTTAATTTAGATGTTAAAGTTTCCCCGCGCATCAGTAACAAATCGCCATGTGTCCCATTACTATAGTACTACCAGATATGAGTTATTTTTAATTTCATAGAAACACAAAGATTAACTTTTTTTTTTCTGCCAACACAGAGATTAACTAACATTTATAAAAATTAATCATTGTGCTTAATTTTTCGTAAAGTTGTAGACTAGTATTAGACACTAATCATATCAAAGATTTTTACCCAATTTTTATACACAAACAGACAATCTTCCTATTTTTTTTTTCTTACATACATAAATTACAATCTTCCTTTTTTCTTTTCTTACATACAATGTTTTTTTAACTTTGGATTATATTATTAGGCCTTATTACATTAAATGGAAATATAAAGAAATAGACCAAAAAAAAAAAATAGAAATAGACAAAATATTGGAAGATTTATCAAAATTGCCTTTTTGTTAACGCGGAATTATGTATTTTTTTTGGGTAGAGTATTTATTTCGTTGTCAATTTTGACAGTGTTTTTTTGTTTATGTTTTTGTTTGTGTTTGAGAAGGCGAGAGAGTGACTTTTGTTAATGGCTTTGTGAGAGATTCCTTGATTTTTGAAAAAATTCTGAGGAATCAAAACCCTATCTTCCAATCACAAACCCTAGATTTTGCTTCTTAATTTTTTTTTGATTTTTCTTCATCCGAATCCTCGTGATCTGTGTCTCCTTCCTCTGATTCTCCCATTTCATTCTTTGATTCTTTTGATTCGAGCTGAATTTTGTAGATCAGAACCCAGAATCGAATTTTGCGTAACTTGAACAATATTGTGTGGTATTAAGCTTTAAACTTGTTGATCTGAATTTGAGTGAAAACATCGAAATTTGAGTTTGATGGAGTGATGATTTGAGGGGGATTAAAAAGGGAACGATGACTGGATTGGGTGTTCGATCCAGTAGCTATGGTTCCTTGGAGAAGACGGGACTTAACGGCGTCGTTTTGCCTATTCAGACCACTACGACGACGACGCGTACCAAACCATCTAAGATGCAGAAAGAGAGGGAAGGGATTGTACATTGGATCTGCAAATTCGCTGGTCGTAAGAAGGTGGGCATGTTGCTTCTCTTCTTAATCTCCGCCGTCGTCTTCCTTCGCGTTCTTTACGTTGGCAAAGGTAATCAATTTTTTTTTTTTTTTTCGACGATTTGGGTAGTTAATGTTGTGGTGATTTGAGTGTTTAGCTTCTGGATTTAGTTTCTAACTTGGATTAGCTTTGATTCATATTGGTTCGGCTGAACAATCTTAGTATGTTTGTGTGTTTTGGACCAATGTGTTTGTTTTGGCTTAGAATTTTGGAGCCAAAGGTTGTGTAGAGTGGTGATCGTAAGGCTAAGATGTTGTAATGTAATACAATTAATGATTGAGAAGGTAAAATGAATGCTACTTCGAGCTAGAATTTACTTTAAGAAACTACTTAGAGCTAGAACGTTACTGGTAGGATTTTGATTTGAAGTTTATGAACAATGGACTTGAAATGATTGTGACTGTTCTTTTGCTTTTGTAATTAGGTGAAGATGGTCAGGAAGTTCAAGTTCCTCCCAGTCTTCATTTCAATGGCAGTTCAGGCGTAAATTATTCAAACAAGTTACAAACAAATGAAGAGCAAAACATGAATATTGGAAATATATCGTTCACGGCAAAAGATATTATAGTATTCCCTCCTCCTCCTATGCATTTTCTTGGCTATACACTTCCACAAGGACATCCTTGTAATAGTTTCACCTTACCTCCCCCACCAGCAGACAGAAAAAGAACAGGACCACGCCGTAAGATATTTAGTCTTGATTTCTGGTCTCTTTCCAATTTGCTTTTTCTTTTCTGCGATCACTACAATATTGTTGTTGTGATGATGTTGAAAAGATCTGAGATTTACTGTCGTAGAGACGTTTTGTAAGCACTATTGGTTTGTTCTGCCTGGTTTTGATTTCAGCATGCCCGGTATGTTACCTTCCAGTAGAAGAAGCAGTTGCCTTGATGCCGAATGCCCCGTCATTTTCCCCTGTTCTTAAGAACTTAACGTATATATATGAAGAACCACTAAACAGAGAAACAGAGTTTGGAGGGTCAGATTTTGGTGGTTATCCTACTTTGAAACATAGGAATGATTCTTTTGACATTAAAGAAACAATGAGCGTACACTGTGGGTAAGTATGTGGTATTTTTGTAATTCCCTGGTCCTTCTCTGTTTCATCTTAGTATATTTATGTTTTTATCCATGATTTTCCAATCAGGTTTGTCAAAGGACCTCAACCTGGCCGAAATACAGGATTTGACATTGATGAAGCAGATCTTCTTGAAATGAAGCAATGTCGTGGGATAGTTGTTGCTTCAGCAGTATTTGGTAGTGCTTTGCATGATCCTTTTCTATTTTCTAAACAAATTCCAGTCTTTATGCCAATATTTGCATGTTTCTAATGTTAGAATCTCTCTATTTTTTTAGATGCTTTTGATGATGTAAAAGCCCCACAAAATATCAGTAAATATTCAGAGGAAACAGTGTGCTTCTATATGTTTGTTGATGAAGAAACTGAATCAATTTTGAAGAAAGAACGAGGCCTTGACAGCAACAAGAAAGTAGGGATATGGAGAGTTGTTGTTGTTCATAATCTCCCTTATTCAGATGGAAGGCGCAATGGAAAGGTAAATACACCTCTCTTATCTTTTCAATAAGAAAGTTTATGGACGAAATTATGCATTAGGTTACTCCAAACTGTAACATGAACTTAATGGCGTGCTAGATATTTCCCCTTATTATTATAATCTTTTTCAAAAGTACTGTACCACACTGCTATAACAACATCCTTTTGCTTTAGATCAGGCTTGAAGCGATTATAAATGCCATTGTTATGCTGATGCCTCGTTCTTTCCAGGTGCCCAAGCTTCTTGTCCATAGGATGTTTCCAAATGCTCGCTATTCTTTATGGATTGACGGAAAACTTGAGCTTGTCGTCGATCCATATCAAATACTTGAAAGGTGAGGCCTATCATATTTTTTCTTGTATGAGATCAATGCCAGGATATCTCTGGTGATATGGTGTATGTAGTGTTGCCCATATTCCATTGCAACCATTTTCAATTGTGGTTGTCTATGTAGCTTCCCGCAGTTACCGAATAACAAAAATTCCTTTAATCAGATTAGTGAATTCGTATGGTAGGAATCTGCTAGTTCCACCCCTTGTTTCTTCCAGACAAATTTCCTTAAGCAGCTTGTGTTTTTGGCTTAACATTCCAGTAATGTAAAAAGTTCCAATTGTTTTGAATAAGTTCACGGTTTGAGTTTAGAAGGCCTTAGGCTTGGTAAGTATGTTTCTGGACTACGGCAATTTACCTGACATCTCTTCTCATCAGGTTCTTGTGGAGGAAAAATGCTACTTTTGCGATCTCTAGACATTACAAACGATTTGACGTCTTAGTGGAAGCCGAAGCAAATAAAGCTGCTGGTAAATATGATAACGCTTCTATCGACTTTCAGGTGGATTTCTACAAGAATGAAGGGTTAACCCCTTATTCTGTGGCAAAATTGCCAATCACTAGCGGTATGTCTCTTTAGCTTATTCTTTCTAAAATTCCCTTTTTCGGGATCAAACACTTATTATATACACAACTCTATGGTTGGGCTATGCAGACGTACCAGAGGGCTGTGTCATTTTAAGAGAGCATGTTCCCATCAGCAACCTCTTTACTTGCCTTTGGTTCAACGAAGTTGACCGATTCACTTCTAGAGATCAAATCAGTTTCTCAACAGTAAGAGATAAGATTGCAGCAAAAACAAACTGGACAGTAAGCATGTTCCTTGACTGCGAAAGACGCAATTTTGTAGTTCAGGTGATTCTTCTTCTCATGTTGACTTAGTGTAAAGAAAAGGTAGTAAAAAGATCCTGAATTTATCATTACCCGTTTGTATCGGACTCTCAAATGCAGAGATATCATCGAGCAGAACAAGAAAGATTTGCAAGGCAACGACCTCCGGTGCCTAATTTTCCTCCTCCACCACCTTCACCGCCACCACCGGCTTTAATCAGCAGCGATTTGCCTAGAAAAATGTCAAGTGGAAGGGTTAGCACTACACCTCCTAGAAGACGTGGAAGAGACAGAAGGTCTGGACAAAGGGGTCACAGGAAAGCTAATTTGCCTGTAAGATTACCAGATTCAGCTTAAGAGTTGGGTTCTCCTTCTTCATGGTCACTCTCATCACCAACCACACGTTCCAATTTTACCACACAGTATGTTTTTTTTTTTTCTCTATTTGATTCTAAGGATTCAAAATCAATTTTTTAATGTATATATATACACGAACATTTTGTACTTGGATAATAAATTATAGTTTTGAATTTTTGAAGAAAGTTAAATCTACCTAAGAGACCATCCGAGTTTGGTTTTTAATGTTATATATATAAAAGTTTGTGTAGATGCTCTTGGAGTAAACCCGACACAAACGTTAAGCCTTTAGTTTAATGATAAAAATATTTGTATAATTTGTATACGTCAAAATTTTAAATATACAAAACTACATAAATTTATTCAAGACTGTCTACTGTTCGAAGGTTCTATGCAAAATTTACAGCTAACGTATACTTGTGTTAATACTATTTTCGCAAAACAAAAATAAAATAAAATCAATTTATATTTCAATTTTTTTAAAAAAAATTTAAATTTATGGTCATGTGCGTATTTCTTGAATTTATGGTCTATGCTTGCATGCATTATGCATATGCCAGTCTACCACTATGTCAATTCATTAGAATTAAATGAATCTTTCTTTTTTTTGGGCCATGATTATATGTTCTATCATAAAGAGAAATCAACGTGTTGGTAATCAGTAATGAATGACCAATTGTTTTTTTCGTTAATAAATAATATAATTATATATGTTATTAATTTATGTATACATGAATTACATGTGACTCACAGTACATAGGGTCAAAATCAATAGCGTTAGTGTTTTCAGGTCTGGAATAAAGTGAGCATGTTGTTCACATCAATTTGGAGTCGTAGAACATTATCTTAGACTCATCGTTGATTCAGAAGTTACTTTTAATTGGCTTATGATGAGAACTAACACCACCAATTTTGACTCTTGGTCTTAAAGCTATACTGTTATATTAACATATACGTCAATCATGAAAAACTTAACTACTCCCATCAAATTGTAAAATTTATTTCTCAAATAATAGATAGGAACTTTTATGTTTTCTATACAGAGGAAATGTTACAAAGTTAATTTATTACGGTCAAACTTACATATCAAAGAAATTGGTGTAGAAAACACAAGTTGGATTATTTCGTTCAAGCCAAACGACTAGTCTGTCGGAGTTGAACAATAGAGCTAAGAAACAACTAGTAGCAATCAAAATCAATATCAAGTTAACAACAAAATAGCTTAAGTCAGCATTCCATGTATCAAAGTATGGTAAATTGATTGATTGATTAACTTTTTCATAATAGAAGACAAATGGATGCTAAAGATAAATTTCTAATCAAGTTTGCTTTCTACAACAATATCATCTAAAGATAAAAACCAAGAAAATAAAACGATATATTTCTCTTTAATCTCGTCCGCAGATTTTATTTTCTTGCTTTTCATACACACAACTATCTCTTCCTCCAACAACAACAAAAATAACGTAACACATAATAGAAAAGATTTTTATGTTTCAACAATTCAACTCTTTGTTTTGTCATACATATATAATGTGAGTAGAGCAAAAACTAACACGTCTCTTTTATTTTTTATCACGATAAAAGAAAGGAAAGGACCATCCTTAGTTGGAAATTAAAACCCTAGTACAGCGATTTGAAATCGCAAACACACTGCTACGTGATGTCCCACCGTTTTAATTTCCCAACTTCCATGATAATATCACACGATTCAAAGGCACAAACAAACAAAACAAAAAATCTACGAAAACACATATAATTGCTCATTGACCCTCTTGAGCTAATGATCAGATATCACCAAAATACAAAGGACAACAAACACATCAAACAAGAAGAAGAAAAAAAATGAAGTATGGTCTGTTAATCATAAACTGTATTATCCTCACTATAGGAACATGTGGAGGTCCTTTGTTAACTCGTCTCTACTACAACAATGGTGGAAAACGAATCTGGTTCATGAGTTTCCTATCAACCGCTGGCTTTCCAATCATCCTTATCCCTCTCTTGGTCTCCTTCCTCAGCCGCCGCCGCAGCCGCAACAACGCAGAAAACATAGCAAAAACAGAGCTTTTCCTAATGGAAACTCCTCTGTTCATTGCCTCCATTGTCATAGGGCTGCTCACAGGACTTGACAACTACTTATACACTTACGGATTAGCCTATCTGCCAGTTTCCACTTCATCTCTCATAATCGGAGCTCAATTAGCCTTCAATGCTCTCTTCGCTTTCTTGTTGGTCAAGCAAAAGTTTACTCCTTTCTCCTTAAACGCAGTCGTTTTGTTGACGGTTGGTACCGGAATCCTTGCGTTACACAGCGATGGAGACAAACCGGCTAACGAGAGCCACAAAGAGTATTTGGTTGGGTTCTTGATGACTATGATTGCGGCTGTTCTCTACGCTTTCATATTGCCACTCGTTGAGCTCACTTACAAGAAAGCTCGACAAGAAATCACTTTCACACTTGTGCTTGAGATTCAGATGGTCATGTGCCTCGCTGCTACTTGCTTTTGCGTTGTTGGGATGTTCATCGTTGGAGATTTCAAGGTATAAAATTCAGATTTCTAATGGTCTTCTTGTAGCATAAGGGTATCCTTAGATGGATTTTTTTTTTTTTCTTGGATAGCCCATGCGCAAGGATGACACGCAGAAATGGTCAATTGGATGGATTTGTTATTTTGTATCATTAATGGAGAAAATCCATAAAGAAAATTACGTAAATATTAAATATATAAAATGTATTTCATTATCATTGGTAGTCAATTTATTGGTATGTGGATTTTAAAATAATTTCCAAATTCATTTGGATATTTAAAATATTTAACAAATTTAATTTAATATAGATTTCAAAACATAAGGTTTTATGTAATATTTGTCTTCCTTTTATCATGAATTATTTATAAATTGTTCAAACCTTTATCTTGTATTTCAATAAACTAGTAATTGTTTAACAACTTGTAATTTCAATCATATTATCAATATTCGAATATAAAAATAAAATTATGATTGAACGTAAGAATCAACTCAAATCAAAAATATGTTTTGCAGGTGATAGCAAAAGAAGCAAGAGAGTTCAAGATCGGAGGATCTGTGTTTTACTATGCATTGATAGTGATCACAGGGATAATATGGCAAGGTTTCTTCTTAGGAGCCATAGGGATTGTGTTCTGTGCATCGTCTCTAGCTTCAGGTGTTCTCATAAGTGTTCTGCTTCCGGTGACAGAGGTTTTGGCCGTCGTTTGTTTCCGGGAGAAGTTTCAAGCTGAGAAATGTGTCTCTCTCCTTCTCTCTCTGTGGGGATTCGTCTCTTACTTCTATGGTGAGTTTAAATCCGGCAAGAAAGTTGTCGACAAACTTCAGCCGCCGGAGACAGAGCTGCCTACTCTTCCAGTTAGTGATTCTGTTGCTTAAAGGTCTTTTGCCTTTTCTATAACCGAGCATTACTGTTATGTTTTTGTCTTGCCAATATTATATGTGATTGTGTATTTTGTTATTAAATTTGTTATGGTTCTTGTGTATAATCAAATCTATAATTGTATATGTATTAATAAATTTAAAGATATTTGATAAAAGAAAAGTTTAATACACGTGTAGTAAAGATAGAATGATAAAGTGATGACAAAAAAAAAAAGTAAGATAGAATTCTAGAGTGAGGAAAAATCTACAATAGTTAAAACATTTGGCTTAACATTGAGAAAATATACGCATCTTTGATAGATCAACATATTTATCAATTATATAAGATAAGATTTTAGGATTCATAAATTTTGTATCTATGTAAAATAAATTAAAAAAACTAACATATACTAATAAAAGTAAGGTTTAGAGGCTCAAGAGAGCATCCACATCAGCAAAAGTGAGGCCTTCTAAAGATGACACATCACCAACTAAATAATCACAAATCAAAATAATAAATTTCATCATAAATCAAATTAATAAAATAATTATATATATATATATTCATATCTCATTATTAGGCTTATTTTAAGGTCTTTCTTGTGTATTTATTTTCTAAACGCCATGAATTTAAACTCCAAAATATTATAATAAATTTTATTTAGATTTAGTTATACTCTATAAAAACCAAAAAAAAATTATGAGATTTCAGAGAGACATTTTTTTTTTATAGTTTTCTGTATTTTAAAACGTTGAAATCAAAGATTAATATCAAACTACTTAATTATAAAATAACTCACAATAAATAAAATGTTATGGTAGTTCTTTTTTTAGAGACATATTATAATAAATTTTATTTAGATTTAGTTATATTATATCAATACTGAAAGAAATTATGAGATTTCAGATAGACATATTTCTATAGTTTTCTGTATTTTAAAACAATAAAAATCAAAGATTGACATCAAACTACTTATGAGATTATGAGATTTCATTGTCAACAGTTTTCTATAGTTTCCAGTATTTTTAAACGTTAAAAATCAAAGATTGACATCAAACTACTTAATTATAAAATAACTTACAATAAATAATATGTTATGATAGTTCCTTTTTGAGCGACATATGGTATATTATCCTTTAACTTTTTATTTATTTAATATTTTAAACTATTTATTATAATAACTAAATTATATATTTTATTATCACCCCAAAATCTTAAAATATAATATACTATTCATCTTAATTACACAAACAACAAATCATAACTCATAAACCAGTCGATTCAAAACGTTTTGACCCACTTGAGTTCAAAGGTTTCAACTCTCTTTAAAGCTATTTCATACTAGCTCATTTACTCACCCATCATTCCCATACACCATTTATGATGATGGTGGAAGGTGAGAGGTTTAAGTTTTAATTACTCATCATGATGATAGTGGAAAGTGAGAGGTTTAAGTTTTAATTGGTCATGGTCCGTGTATTTGATTTTTTTTAATGCAAAATAAAATGAAACATCACACAGTAACGTCTATTAAGTCATTTACAAATAGCTAACGTAGACTTTTTATGTGTCTAAAACAACTTGAGTAACGTAAAGATGGATAAAATTAATATATAATTTCCACCAAAATATTTAATATGAAAGTTTAAAACTAAAATAAATTAAATAATAGATAATAATTACACCAGTAATTGTCCTTCTATATTGCTATATATATATATATATATATATAGATAATAAGCATTCTCATATTCCTACAAAAATGCATCACTTTATCGCAAACCAATACTTCACATAAACATGACAACACATGTTACAAAGAAATCTTCCCAATCAAACTTTTGACAATCTTGAAGGCAATTTCTGCAATGATGAAGTCGTGGTAAGACTAATTTCTTTCTGAGAAGCTCGCAACTTTAAAAATGGTAATATACTCATGGGAATGAAGCTGTTTTTCATCAACATCAATGTATGCATTGAGTTTACTAAATAAAAATATGCATATTATGATCTAAACCTAATATGTAAACATTTTTTTGTAGTCAACAACGATGCATAGATTTATATCGGCCAACCGACTATTCTGATATAAAGAGACCTTGAAACCAAACTCGATCTACAAGTTAAAAAAGTTCATGCTCAACCCTGCCAAAAAAATGTTCAAAGTCGCAGCTCACAAATTCGAGAGAATTGGAGTACACACATGCGTGCATTCGTATTTCAGCATTTTGGATATCAAAATGAGTATTGTGGATCATTTATACAACATATTCTCAAAAAACTTACAACTAATGCAGCTGAGTTAAAATATAAACTTAATTACATTTTAGTTATTTTTATTTAACTATATATATAAAAAAAATATTAGAAGTTCACATTGTCTTTATATTTTCTTGAATTCAGTCTTTATTATCAACTATTTATGTAACTAATATCTATTAAAAATATTTTAAAGTAATGATCTAAATGTTGAAGTCTATATATTTAAATATCTAAAACGCTAATTCAAAATATGCAAACAATCCGCACGTAGTGCAGGCCAGCACCTAGTAGAAAGAAGAAGAAAAACAAAGTCAAAGAAACAATAAACTCTCCCTTAAAATCTCCCAATTATAGAGTGAATGATAAAACTGAAAATTCTTAATGTCATTGCACTAAATTTAGAAAGAAATAATTCCAGTAACCAAAACTGTAGAATTGGATGAAACGTAAATTAAAATCAGAGTATGGGATATGGATATTATCTGGTCTATGAGATGATTACTACGTTTTAATACGAAATAAACTGTTAGCTAAATTTGTGGGCATAAAATAGGAAAAATCATGTTTTAGCCATTGGAGGGTCAAAGAAACACAAAGATCTATCAAGACAGAATCTACAAACAGACCCATCTTGTGCAAAAGACAGTAACTCGTGCGAGCACCAAATTTTCATTACCGACAGAAATCAGAAGCATCCATATATTGTTTAGAAGAAACAAGATAAGAATGGTGAAGGCTCTTATGATCATAAACTGCATAATTCTGGCCGTAGGAAAACTGTGGAGGTCCTCTGATTATGCGTCTCTACTTCAACAATGGTGGTAAAAGGATTTGGTTCTCTACTTTTCTTGAAACTGCAGGCTTTCCATTTATCTTCATCCCTTTGCTCTTCTCTTACATTAACCGGCGCAGAAACAAAAATGGAAGCGAGAATACAAGTTTCTTTCTTATCAAACCGCGTCTTCTTGTCGCGGCTATTTTCATAGGCATTCTCTCAGGCTTTGATAGCTACTTGTATGCATATGGCATAGCTTCTCTCCCAGTTTCAACAGCTGCTCTCATCATTGCTTCATAGTTAGCTTTCATAGCTATCTTCTCATTCTTCATGGTTAAACACAAGTTCACTCCTTTTACCATCAATGCTGTTGTGTTGTTAACTGTTGAGCTGCGGTATTGGGAATGCATACCGAAACTGATAAGCCGGTTCATGAGACTCACAAGCAATACATAATTGGTTTCTTGATGACTGTAGCAGCAGCTGTTATGCATGCTTTTATCTTGCTATTAGTGGAACTTGCTTACCAGAAAGCTAAGCAACCTATGAGCTATACGCTCGTGCTTGAGGTCCAGTTGATTTTGTGCTTCCTTGCTTCTATTGTCAGCCTCATCGGTATGTTCATCGCTGGTGATTTCAAGGTTAGTCTTTTGAATCTTAAAAACTGCAAAAGTGTTTCAGCACAATAGATGCTTTGACTTGAACCCTTCCCTTTTTTGTTTTGCAGGCCCTACCAAAAGAAGCAAGACAGTTCAAGCTTGGAGAGGTAATGTTCTATGTTGTGGCTGTGTTTTCGGCCATAATATGGCAAGGCTTCTTCTTGGGAGTCATTGGATTAATCTTCCATCTTCTCTCGTCTCGGGTATTATGATATCAGTCCTTTTGCCAATCACAGAGGTTTTAGCTGTTATTTTCTACCATGAAAAGTTTCAAGCAGAGAAGGGACTTTCTCTTGCTCTCTCCCTTTGGGGTTTTGTCTCTTACTTTTATGGTGAGATCAAGTCTGTCCAGGATAAAAAGAGAATTCAGCAGGAGGAGAGTCAGGAGACAGAATTGTCTTCTTTGTCAAGAACCATAAGTGAGTGTTAAAAACTAAACGAAGCATAGATTCTTTTACAGAGATCCTAGCACTCATTTCAGCCCTGTAATGTTTAACAACTTGTGGAACTATTACAAAAAACACAACTCCAAGGAGTTTTTTCCTTATTTTTTCAGCTGTACTTGTTGATGTCTCTTATTATTCACATCAAATGAGTTTGTGATATAATATGAAGTCAAATCATGACCCTTGCCCTTTCTGTTATGCTGTTGAACTGTTCGTTTTTCCAGCAATAAATGAAATTAGTCTTGTGTTGTCTTCTGCTGAATGCTTTTATCTTTCATCTGTCGTGGCGGTTTCATCCCATTAACTTGTTGAACAATAGCACCAGCAGCACCATTAATGAGAAATCGCGTATGATCTGAGGATTCATTCGATTCCACCTGTAAGTTCAACCAGTAGAGAGCTTCTGGTAAAGCCTGTTTGATTCATTTTCATGATTCTTCATTACTAGTGAGAGGAGATAACGTTCAGTTGAATCAATATGTAAAAGTAAATGCCCCAACAAATCTTTTAGCTTTTTCTAACGGTATGCCCTTACACTGTTTCCCCTAGAGCTTCAAGCTATTTGAAACTTGAATGCGTCAATTATTAAAGAACACGTCTACAGTATTATTCTACATGCTTATAAGAGAACCTATTTATCTCATTTTTCAACTCTGTGTTTATCTACATATCCGCTTTTTCTAACTCTTATTTCTACCAGGCCTAGAAAATCCACCAGTAACATACAAGCATCAATAATTCTTCTATTGTAATCAACTACATTCCTCTGAGGTGAATTATACCAGATATCCATTTAGGTCTAACCATCAGATATTACCCACATTATGCTGTTATAAATACAATTGTAAAAATAAAATTTACTTACCAACTTCCTTCAGCAGAACCGCTCAATTCATTGTTGATTTCTTCCTTCGCAAACTCTTCCAGTATGGCACGCTGACGTTCATTCACTTCACTAGAGAACACAAGGAAAAAAGTACACCACATAAGCATATACCAGAAATCTATCAACATATGCTCGGCGAACCTGTTATATGATGATTCCAAAAATCAAGCACGTAGTAAAGGTCCCTCCATCACGGAAATGACAAGAAGAGAACCCAAACACACCCACATGCCACCAGAATATCAAGAAGCTGATCATATCAACGTGAATTTCTATAATCGGATGCAAAGTAAGAGACGGCAGGGAAACCAAAACAAAATACGGAGGAAACTAATTCAAAAACATCAGCTTTTAGAGCAACAATGTGCTTGTTCATTCCAAACACCAGTAGAGTTTTTAGCATAGCATAATGTGGGTGTCTCCAACAAATTTATTACTTGAACTCCAAGTAGAAGAAATCTTACGTAGGAAAGTTAACGCGAAAGCGGACATACTGATCTCCATGGTCTACAAAAAAGCCCTGTTTCGGTAGTCCTGCACAAACTAACCTATTAAAAAGAGTTCAAGTAAATGTACACAAAAAAAAACTGACCATATAGACTGATATTTGTACCTTTGCCTCTTAAAACAAGAAGTTGACCAGGCTGAGTCCCCTCTGGTATCTGCAACAATTACAATAAGGCACCTCTATTATCTCCAAAGACTTGAGATCTAAACCTTCCTCTTCGTAAGAGGATGAAAAGGAACTTGTTCTCAGTTGCAAACGCGAATGCCAAATTGTAAAGACAACATATTATATCAGTCTCACTGGGAAACGAATCTTACATTTAGCTGAATCTTGCCTGAAAGCGTTGGCACCACAACTTTGCCTCCCAAAATGGCCTGTCAAGTATGTTTTCTCAGACATGTCCAGTACAGCTCATGGGAGCAATAATAGAAACAACGTAAACCATAAGACATGAAAGGATGCACTATATAAGAAAAATACTTCAGCCGAGGTTCTATGGCTGAGTGACAAAATACTGCAGCAGCATGCACTTGAGTTTTATGACTGGGTGCCATCATATTGAGTCAGAACCGATATGCCACATTATCTAATTATAGGACCTACTAATTTTGGCACATAAACCAGTCGAATAGAACAAAACTCATTAATTTTCAGCTAGACTGCAGACAACATTCATCTAGTAGATGTCCTCTAAATTATGTTACTGCAGAGCTTTATCAGCTAGTGGTTAAGGCTTTTGACCACAAAGTGTCGCCATGCAGAAAAAACATATGTTTAGAAGGTTCAGGAATCACCAGTGTGCTTACTTGTGTAAAGCTAATATTAGCATCCACATAAATATCTGAGCCATCTCTAGAGAAAATTGAATCATTAGCAACCTGTGAGCAGAAGAAGATTAGATACTTGTCATCAAAGGAAAATGCCACATTTGGTAAGACCTTAAGTGGGGCAAGAACTATGATGAAATATAAGACTACTTAAGAACCCTCAGACAGCATAAACAATCTACTCACTGGATGTAATAAGTCTTGATTATATAGTGACAACTGGAGAAACAAACACAATAGAGTAGCCATCACATGTAAATCTGTGAACAATGGCGTAGATTATTTTTGGAATGAATTCATTCAAAGTCAATATGTGACTTATAACATGACTTTGACGCTTTCATCAACTGTCTTATCTCTTAGGCTGAATTGATCAATGAGACTCGTATGATAGATCAAAGTCAAGGTGGGTTCGATTCAAACTTCTCTAAGCACATCTCAGGAAATGTATACAAGTACAAGTTTGATGAAAATAAAGATGCTTTTAACAAACCTTTAGTTTGATATACAAGTTCCCAGGTTGACTTGTTCTTGATCTTACATTACCAGCACCTAGGATTGGGATCGTAGCTTCAGACTCCACCCCTGTGGTCAAGTACAGAGACAAGAAAGCAAATTAAAGGTTGACAGAATCATGTCCAAAAACCAAATTCACTATCTGGTCCAGCAAAGTCATGTATTATACTCGGAAATCAAATTTCTAAATTCTTTGTTTCGTCTTTGACACAAATACTAAGTGCAGACAAAAGATAATTAACAAAAGATAATTAACCAGGAAATGCACATTGCCAAGCATAATAAAAAGACAAGCCAGCCATAGAATAAGTGTGACCAATATCATCTTAACCACACAAAATCCTCAGAGAAAGGAACGTAAACAGTGTAAATGAAATCTTGCCCACTCATTTCATAGCAGAACTGACATGTTTTAGCATCAAAAACCTAATTAAAGATAGAAGAAGCATGAAGATTTCAAACCAACCCCCAGGGATCACAAGTTCAACTGTCTTTGTGGCTTCCACAACACCGGATCCTCTACAAGACATGCAGTACTCCTGAAGAGTATACAATATATATACTCGTAACCATTGACAGGGAGATAATTACTGAAGAATCAATAAAAGAGCTCTTTTTCTCAGACCTTAACAATGTGTCCCGACCCCTTGCATGTCTGGCATGATGCTGTAAAAGGAGGAATAGTTACCTGTTAAAGAGACAGATGGCATAGTACTGTAAATAGGAATTGTATAATTTATTAAACCTCCAAAGAAAACAAAGATTATATCCTCTAGTTGGCACTTACTCGTCCAACGCCCCTGCATGTTGGACAAACTCTCATGGCAGCATCACGAGGGTGGCCAAGCCCATCTGTAAAATGATAAATGATGAGAGATTGGGAGTCATGGGTTTGCAACAATATTAGTGTCACCCAAGTGAGTCATTCGTCCTCTCTAACTTGGCTGAATCAGCAAATTTTCAAAGAAAAAAAGCTCTAAATGTTGCAAGAAATTAGAAAAAAAGCGAGGCATAAACTGTACATTACATTAACATTAACATTGATTCATCACAGAGCCATTTCCAGAAAACTATATTCCTTTAAGAATTTTATATTACCATTTTGAGCAAGTGAATACTAATGTACCATGACGAGTTAGGACTCCTCAGCTAAAGTGTCTATACTCTCAAGTACCTTTACAGGAAATCTTGCGCATCATGACTAGCTTTTCAATATTAGTAGATACAAAAGAGAAGATATCTGAAAATTCTGGGGCCACTCACCACAGGAATCACAAAAGACATATGCATCAAAAGACAAACGTTTTGTGCACCCTTTTGCAGCTTCGGAAAAAGAAAGCAACAGTTCCACCTATTCAATTTTGAACAATATAAGCATGTGTATGTGTATTACTGAAGAGCCCTACACTACATGATTTACATATGTCAACCAGCTTCCAATTGTATAAATTAAAGAGAGAATCAGAGAAACTGACCCGAATATCAGGTTGAAACTGATCGTTCTCAAATATCTGAATCAAGTGTATTAATGTTAGAGATTTGACTAGTCAGTAGTCACATAAACAGATGAGACAAATTGGAAACAAAATTGTGTACCTCAGAAAAAATCTTGTGGAACGAATCAGAGAAATTGGATTGGTAGGCACGTCTGAACCTCTCTGCATCACCACCGTCATTATTTACATAATCTGAACTCCGATAGCGCAGCTGTATAGTGTGATAACAAAAAGAAATCTTAGTGATCTCACCAACGGATAAATAACAACAACACAAGCGTACCTTATCATATTCTTCTCTTCTTTCAGAATTTCCTAGGGTCTGCAGTGTTTCAATCCAACACAAAAGTATATCAAAACATACATTCAAAATGCACTGATGGTTGCGGATGGGGGAGATCTAGTGAGAGGAAAAATACCTCATATGCCTCTCTTATTTCCTGGAATTTCCTTTTTGCTGACGGATTATTTCTATTTGTATCAGGGTGGAATTTTTTTGCAAGCTGCAACAGTTGTACATTCACTCATAAATTTGAGCCGACAATTTACTAATGGTTTTTGCTTGGTGTAAAAAGGGTATGAAAAGTTGAAGGACAGTTTACGAACAATGGACCTATCGACTCACCTCATGGAATGACTTTTTAATCTCCTCCCGGGTAGCTTTTGGAGAAACACCGAGAACATCATAGTAATTACGAGCACTGGAGCACGATATTCCTGAAAAACATTATGCGAAACCAAAAGCATTTGATGAATAAAATGATAAAGAAGCAAACAATCTCTCCGTCAAGAAAAAAGCCAAGGCAAAAAAAAAAAAAATACCTGTAGCGTGAATGTAACGCTCGAACAACGGCTTCTGAGACCCTGCAAAGTGTCAAGACTTCCAAGTAATGTATTCATATTTCCTATAGATAAACACAAACATCAATTGAAAATTCCCTAATGTCCCTAATAATAGCTACCACTATATCCTCAGTGTATCAATAGAACATAACTATCCCGTTGCCTCCAGAATACATTCCGATTCTCATAAATCGTGCTCAATAACTTTGATCCCCCTTACTGACAAACCCTAAAAACCCATTTCACCTAAACTTATCACTACATTAGAATTCTACAATACCAGTAAACTGCATTGACGTTGCTGTGTTGCATATACACCTAAATCAGCTCAGATAAGACCATAAACCTCTAACAGCATATGTATGTCAGATTTTGATTCTCTTGAAACAAACAAAATCATGATCTCCGACGAAGACAACAACCCTAGATTAAAAAAGATTATAATTACCTTGTCGCAATCTGAGAGCGGAATCAAATGTTTTTCGTGCCTGTATATGCCGCAGAACCTACGAACGAAAGATTTAGCTCTCTCGGAGGATCAATTCAAAATCCAAAAAACCCAGAGAGGGATGAAGGAAACGAACCCAATTAAATCTTCGCATGACTCTGTGGATTCAAAGCAGCAGAAACGGGAGAGGTTTTTGATTTTCAGAGTTAAACCCTACGCATATGCCGAGACACGAGAGACGTTCGCTAAATCTTTGCTTTTTGGCAAATTCGTGTAAAAGTCTCTAGCTCATTCAGTAGATTCGAAATTGGTTAAGATTAGTACTAACGTTGATCTTCTCTGTAAACTATTCAGCGAAACGGTTAAAAAAACAAATATAGTGGTAAAAAAAATAGCGGAGAAGAGGATATTCTACACGAGCCGATGCCGAGAGAAAGAGGAGAGATCCGCGAGAAGGAAGGAGAGGAACTCTCTTCTCCTTTTCTCGGCCACGGCTCGGATTGAACATCCTTTCTCCTATTCGGTGGTGGCAGGGAACGATCTCTCTCTAAATCAGCAACAACAATAGAGGTTATAAGCCCTACTTCTCCTTGCTCTTGGCTTCTATAGGAAGAAAATTCACTTAGGGTTGTCCAAGAAGTTATCGCCATTTGACGTAGAAGAGACTTGGGCTTCACTAATAGGCTTAGTATTCGGGACCGTTACAATGAGGGTCAATGTATAATTTTCCAGATTTTGAAAGTTTGGGTATGCAATTTGAAATTACGCTTTGTTAAAGTATGTATTAGCACTATAGAGTAGTTGGGATATAAATCAAACATAAGAGTTGAATTGGGAGATATGAAAAAAGTCATTTTTTAAAGAGAACAAAACAACGTTGATTCATACATGGCATCCACGTCATCACAAGCGGACGGTTTATTAACATTGTGAAGGTCAATGTATGAGTTTGCCAGAATTTTTTGAAGTTTGGGTAGATAATTTGAAATTATACTTAGTTAAAATATGAATTGGCACGGTAGTATAGTTGAGATATTAATCGAGCATATGAGTCTAGTTGGGATATGAAAAAAACTCATTTTTCCAAGGTTTTTACGATGTGATCACTATTTTCAACACGAGAAAATTTTTTCCTCGGAAACTGAATTATGGGAAAAAAATATAAAGACTCTCGACCTCCATCGAACAAAGTAGCAATTCTTGACGGAACATCAATTTGAATCCAAAAATCGCTATAATCTTTGTTGTTGTTAGTTGTTGCTATGTAATTCTTTATCACTTAGTGAGCGAAGAAACCGAAGAATCTCGAGTTCATTGGAAGAAACCAAAGTGATCAGAATTGAAGAGGGGTTGGCATTTGAGGAAGAAAAACGGACACAAAATTGTTGAGAGCGATGCATGGATACGTTAGTTGCCAAAACCGCAGAGAGTGATATGTTAATGTTAGTCGCTAAAAAAACAGATCAACGAAGAAAGAGCTACATGGATAATTTCAATATAGTACTACCTAATTCGTTCGTTCTAGGAAGTAAGAAACTAATCAATCGTAGACCGCACGATATATGTTAAACCGACTTTGACTAAAAAACATTATTATTACAATCAACGGATTAATAATGGCAACGCGGAACTCGAATCGAACCAGTTTGATTCTTTAATAAACCAAACGGACAAAAAAATAAAATAAAAAAGAAGAATCGCGAAGAAAATCAAAAAAATCAAAACCAAAAATCAAATCATGAGTGGGCAAGAGAATCATGATGCTGGCCGGATCTCTTCTCCTCCCGCCGCTACGTCGGAGCCTTCCAAGGCTTCTTCTCACTCCTCTGACTACGCTCCTTACCCTAAGCTCGACCCTACCGACGTCACTCCTCCTCCTCCTCCTTCTCAGCCCACTTCCGCCGCTACCACCATGCCGCCGGAGTCCAATCCCTACGTTTCTCCTTCCCCTGTTCCCAAGAGTGAGTTCTTCTTCTCTCTCTCTATCGGATTTCACATCCTAATCCCATTTGATTTGTTTTTATTGATTGATTGATTGATCTTGGTTTTGAGCAGATACGATGGACTCGGTGAAGGATACGCTAGGGAAATGGGGGAAGATGGCTGCCGACGCTACCAAGAAGGCCGAGGATCTCGCCGGAAACGTTTGGCAGCACTGTAAGCGTCTTTTTCTTCTTCTTCTTCCCCTTTGATCAGATGAATTGCGAATTTATCTGATTACTCTCTCTTGGACGGTACAATAGTATTGGTTATGTCTTCTGGTTAAGTTATTGTTCATCAATCTATGCTTCTTCCTTATAAACGCCGGAACCTTGCTTCACGTTCAACCACCGACACAAAATCTAGCCAACAATTGCGATAGTTATGCTATATTCCTTTTGAGTTCAAGCCAAGCTCCTCACACTATCAATTAGAAAAAGACTCCAAAAATGCTGAAACCTTTCATTCATAAGTTCTCTGTCTCTGGTTTATTGCTTTGGCACTTAAATCTTCTCTAATATAGGTGAAAACAATACTATTTCTTGCTTTTGTGAGGAATTAGTATCTATATACATATGGTTGGATGATATTTTATATGAATTGAGAGTATACCTTTTATATCTTTTCTTGTTCTGCAGTGAAAACAGGTCCAAGTGTAGCTGATGCTGCTGTTTCGCGAATTGCCCAGGGGACAAAAATACTTGCAGAAGGTGGATATGAAAAGGTCTTCAAGCAAACATTTGATTGCCTTCCTGATGAGCAACTTCGCAAGACCTATGCTTGCTACTTGTCTACATCTGCTGGTCCTGTGATGGGAGTTATGTATCTTTCGACTCACAAACTTGCGTTCTGTAGTGACAATCCTCTCTCCTACAAAGAGGGTGATCAGACCCAGTGGAGCTATTACAAGGTATTCTGGCTGTTCTATGGTTCCTTTTTCCTTCTAGCTCTTTGTTTTGATATCTGTGTAGATTTAAGAAAACAGTTTGAGAACAAAGTTTCATATAATATAATTATCAGATGATAATATGTTAAGGGATTAGTGACTCTAGTCATTTCCAATGCATCTATCCACAAAGAAAAAGGTAGATAGATGTTATTAGACTTAATTTTTTTTTTTTTTTTTTTGTCATTTCTTGTTATCGACATATAGAACATAGTGTATATACGCTCTTATATCAAATGGAAAGTACATAATCCTTCTGAAGATGTTGTTGGGTATCCAGGTAGTTGCATGCCTTCTGTTTTTTTCCTGAGTACACAACTAGGACATTATTGGTATGCCTAAGAGAGCAGAATAAATATTAAAGGATTCCTGATAAAACTAGAAGAGCCATCAAATAGTTGTTGGTTTAAGAGTTTTGAATGGTTCCAAACATGAGCTGAAATCCATTCCAACCAAGCGGAAAACTTCGTGACAAAATATTCTCTGCATTGCTGGTTGTATCAAACAAAACAGATATTGAGATTTGGGTGGTTCCTTGTGAACCTTAAAGTCTATTTACGTCAATTTTCTATGTAGATCTGTGACTGATGATCTCATATGGCCAGGTGGTACTTCCAGTGAACCAGCTGAAGGCAGTGAACCCATCAACAAGCAGAGTGAACACATCTGAGAAATACATACAAGTGATTTCCGTCGACAACCACGAATTCTGGTTTATGGGGTTTGTGACTTATGAAAGCGCTGTGAAGAGCCTTCAAGAAACGGTGCAGTCACATGGTCCATGAGGCTCCACTGGTAACCGCAGCTCTTAGTAGTATTGTGCATTATGTATGGCAACAGTGTGTTTTAGTATTTGGTACCATTTCAATTTGTGTTGTAGATTTTGTCCTCGTGGCGTTTGCTCATAAACATTGCTTTCGTATGAATGGATTGTTTATTTATTTAATTACCAAATCACCCCGTTGGAACTTATCTTGTTCCATTTAGATCCAGACATATTTGTTCCACCATGATCCTCGATGGTTCTAGATATTAGGCAATGATATTCTTGATCTTATATTTATTTTCTGAATGGCATCACAAAATAATGTAAGATATTCCAATTTAATTCGAAGTCTCTCTGAAGTTGCGTCAACTCAAGGATACAAGCACTAGAGAGCTTGTAAATGTTACATCTTCATGTTCAAGTTTTTGGCTACATAGGCATCAAATTTGTAATCTTCCCAATACAAAGTCAGATTATTGGACACTTTTTGTAAATAGTAGATAAGGAGGGTGAAATGTATGAAACAGTTAGAAGTATGAGGACTTTTATGTTATTTATCAATACTTTCCAGAGATGAGGTTAGGTCTTATATAAAAGCCGCCGCTTCAAGAGAGCATCAGCCATCTATTACGTTTTCTGAGAAACTAGGGTTGTCCACTTTCGATACTCGTTCTTGTTTTTGATTTATGTTTATGGTTTTGTTGTTTACGTTTTGAAGTTCCCAATGATCGAATAACCTTTATATTTAGTTTCAGCCTTGTCTGAAAATAAACAATGTAGAAGAAACAAAATTTCTGAGGGAACTGAATTTGTGTCTCTTTTTCTTTGTATCGTTTGATATTTTTGTGGTTTTGTTGGTATATGTCCCCCAATGATGATTCGAGAATATCTATATATAAGTTTCAGCCTTGTCTGAGATTATTCAATGTTGATAAGTTCTTCGATTCTGAGGGTACTTGATCTTTATTCATCTTCTTTGTCTTGTTTCGTGTGTATAATTTTTGTCCTCAAGAGTTATTATACAGACACAACAAGAATTCGGCTAAAAAGAAAAGTGATAAAAAATTTCATTGTTTTTTATTTGTGTTGTGAAAGATGAATCTAAGGCTCTGAATGGTAACATCTGGAGAAGTGCGGTGCTGTTCTAATATCAGCAAAAACGTATATTTACATAAAATATATGTATAATGTGAGACCGTTTTCATTTAGAGCGTCTCATTGTCTATGGAATGGAATGCTGTTGTACTATTTTATTTAAATAATTGTTTGTGTGATGGCATCTATATACTGTAGTACATAATGTAAATTGTATATTTGTATTGTATGGTTTGTTTTGTTACGCAATAACGGTCCCTCTAGACCTAACATTAATTTGTATTCGTTTGCTACTTTGGTTTCGTTGTTTTGTTTTGATGACTTTTTCTGTCTGACTAAAATTTATGTAGATGCTAGATCAAGGTTTTTTTCTAATAACAAAACACAGAGTATTAATTAGTTCTAGAAGCTCATAATTAGATTGTAGTTCTTTTTTCTTTTGTCGACAAATGTTACATTAACTAAAAATCTAAAAACTAAAGCCTAATCTCCGTCAACTCTTCAAGTATCTAGGAAAACCTAGACTAACTAATTTTCTAACCCGACATGACAAAACCAGCATTTGGAAAGCCGAAAACATATCCAATGGGCCTCTGAAAATAGCCCAAATCCAAAATAAGCATGCATGACAAACCAATTCTCGTTAAGGTCACGTGGAAGGGGGCTCCGGCTGAATACTAACATTAAGAGTTTCATTGAAGCCTTTCATCACAGAAGATCCTATGTTCAATGTATTGAGGAATTTAGTTAAATAAGTCTGGTATGTGTTTTGGCCGATTGTGACTTTTGAGTACATGTAAACAAATCTAAATGGTGGGGTTGTGCAATCGCCTTACTTGTTTTTTACTTGCATTAGTTATATGCGATAAGTCTAAATGATTGAAACCAAAAATAATGTATATAGATATCTAAATGATATTAGATATTTTAAGCTTCATTGTATCATTCTTATGAAGTGACCAGATTTAGAAGTTAGCGAATGGTCATTAAGATTTGAACTTACGCAAAGCCATTTCTCCTTGTCGTCTTATTCTTTGCTCACCAACAAGCTACGTCGTTTGAATTTCCTATTAAAGTTGTTGGCATATAAACTATGACTAGTCCCTACCAAATCTAAAGATTTTGCACTTGGACTGTTCTTGTGTTAAATGAACATAGTCAGTCTTGCAATATCTAAATGTTATGGGTTATTGAATGATTATGTCATGAAATTTAAGTTGAAGTTTAACAATATATTTTTCCGCAAAAAAAAAAAAAGGCAATCTATTTTCCTGTTCTATGTTTTTGGGCATGGTTGAAAATACATGATTTTAGTACGGTCGCATAAACATGATTTTAGTGCGGTTGAAAATACATGATTATAGTGTGTAAGAGATCTCAAATATTTGTAATAATTTGTAGATCAAGTTTTTTTTTTTTTTTTTGTTAAACAAATTTGAGATCAAGTTAGGACTTATGTATGAATGTTACTAGTTGATGTATTATTTACAAATTATTTATAGAAATTTATTATACTTGGACACTGTGTATTATAGATAAAATCACAAACACTAGCTCTAAAGCAAAACATAAAGTATTACTCAACTTTTATATTCAACAAACTATAAAAAGAAGAAACGTGAAACGAAAACCTAAGAATCTTGATTTAGCATACGTTTTGTAAGATCGCAATTTTCATCGGTTAAAAGCAATCAACAACTATATCCGTAGAGATGCATATGCATATCTATGTTTTCAGCCTGTAGCACCATGAATTTAGGTCCGTTTGCTTATTCCTACGCAGATTTACACTCCATGCATAAAACACCAAAAACTATCCTAACCAAGCGTAAATCACCAAACCGAAGACATCGTGGATCGGTCTGTGAAATTGGAGCCAGCATGGACGACGATGTGGCAATACTCGATTAAAATTAAAGAAAACGATGTCGTTTCAACGGTTTGCCCTAAATGTATTGATGCTTCTTTCCAAAATTTCACCATTGCCTCTTCTTCTCCATCGTCTTCTTCCTGTGTACAATATTGTCGGTTTCTTATGTTTTTGAAATAGTGAGCAAGAAACAAAATTAAAGCAAAACTCTTCAATCCAAATAAAAATAAGCATAACGTGTCACTTTGATTGACCTTGGATAGTTTTGTTAACTTCATTCTGAGATGAAAAATAGTCTAGTCAATCACAAAGCAATTTATAGAAGAGCTTTATTTGTGTCACTCGTTTCTCTTGAAGCAGAATCTGAAAGCATATTTCCATAACTTTTCACACTGTTTTAATAAAATCACAACCATTACTCAAACCATTTCAACCAAAGAATTGGATGAATAACATAGAGAAATTAACTAATTACTACGAACAAAAGCTTTAGCTGTTTTTGCATTCGTCAATGAACTCTTAGTAAATGAAGTAGAGAGGAAAATATATGAAACATATGTGAGTATCCCTGGGTTTATACAGCTATTGCTTCTCTTCATATTGATCTGTTCTTCCCAATTTTTTCAAAAACCCCTTAGATTTCAAGAAGTTATAACGCGCAATCTAAGAAACGGACTTAGGCACGAGATTAAATTTTACCAGGGAGAGATCTGAGATAGCTAGATCTGGAGAGTTCAAAATTTGGAGAAGATTGAGAATAGAGACTTCGATTCTAGCACGAGCTTGTAACAACAAGCTTCGATTTCAGTCAGAACTACGAGATTCGACAAGGAAGAAGATCAGTGATTTGGTAATCGGCCGTGAAACTTACTTCGTGAGGACGAAGAATATCAGTGTAAGAGAGGTATTGATTGGCGTAAGAGAGGTATTTGAGATCTGCACTGTATGCCGTTTTAATCATAAGAAACCGCATGCAGTTCATGAATATTTTAATCGATCATTGTCACGTCGTCGTCTACGCTGGTTCCAATTTTACAGATCGATCCACGGTGTTTTCGGTTTGGTGGTTTACGCTTAGTTAGAATAGTTTTTGGTGCTTTATGCATGAGGTGCAAGTGTGTGTAAGAATAAATAAATGCGCGTAAGTTCATGGTGCTACAGGCTGAAAACCCTGTATTTGCTAGTGGACCAAAAAAATAAGTTTAGTAAAACCGATCTCTGGTATCTACATTGGATTAACGCTAACCAAGTCTAAATAATATAAGTTATATCACTACTATTCCTACAAAAGTTGATTATAAATTTCGAAGTATAAGAAAAATAAGGAAAGCATGCAAAACGAAAAAGAGGACGAAAAGGAAAAGAAGGGAAGGCGGGATTATCAATTCAAAACAAAATAAATAAAGGACGAAGCGAGTCAAAGTAAGGCAACATAATTACGTACACCAGTTGATGGGTCAAACTTACATCTTTGATCTAAGACCAACATGGAGAGGTGGCTACTTCTCTTAGGACTTGCTAACTTTAGAAATATGTTTCGTGAAAAAATAATAGATGAAAAACTCGTATCTAAGATCAATATTAAATTTTGATTTTCATATTTAAAAGTATCTTCAAGACTAGTTGAACAAAAAATAAAATAAAATAAGAATTAATATATCATAATCCCAGGATGATTATTGCTCAACTAAGTAGGGATTGGGTCTATCATTGGTTAAAAGATGAAGAAAAAGGTGATATGATTATTATAGAGTTTTCAGAAATGTGTGGCTATTAAATATACTTAGGAAAAATAACATAATGTCATAATCCACTAAAGTTGAAATACCTTAAAACCAAGATTGAAATGTCTAAAAAGAACACTCGATACTTCCTTTTCCACCGGTCTAAGTCTTCTTTCTCTCTAAACTCTTTTTATATTAGTGTATCATAGAGTTTAACAAAATGCCGTCACGCACGTTCAACATAGTCATATTCTTTATTAAGCACAGTTAAACACCACAACTTGGACCAAACCTTAGTCTATCTATATCTAACTTTAATAACTTGGATGTCTGATATCATAATGTCCAATATAAGTGATGTTTTACTTAACGCACATAAATAAATAAAAGTATATTAAAGATAAAATATACAATATTACATATCAAAACCACATATGTGAAGAAAAAAAAAACTATCAAAACAACAATTAAATAACTAATTATTTATTTTAAGAGTAATAAGAAAAATAATTAATATTTTTGCATTGACAATGCAAAATTTTACTATATATGAAATATAAACTTTTCTTTATAAGAAGATTTCCAAAGTATATTGAAACTAGCCAAAAAGATAAAGATATTGTTTAAAGTGAAAAACAGAAAAAATGAATGAGAAAATGAAAAAGAAAAATATAAGAGGAAAACCGAAATTTTACTTAAAAACCACAATATAATTTGTTTGCCAAATAAAATGAAATGAAGGAGAACTTATATATTTGAATAACAAAATAAAATATTAATAAAGGGGGTTAAATCCTTTTGAATGTAAAATATTCTCACTGTATATATATACAAACCAAAACTTCGTCTCATTTGTTCACACTAAAACCACAAAACTCTCTCTCTCTCTCTATCTTCCTCCTTTGCAACAGTTTCTTCATGACCTTCTTATAGCAGAGAAGTTAAAAACCCTAAATCCTTTAAATGGGTCATGATAACATCACAAAGCTCGCGAGTCTACTCGTAAAGCTACATAGAGCTCCTTCAAGTTGGCTCTGTCTCCATCCCCGTCCAGACCGAACCACCAACGGCGGACGAATCAAGCTTGTCAGATCCGACGGTTCTTTAGAAGTCTACGATCGTCCGGTAGTGGTCTCAGAGCTCACAAAAGACTTCCCAAAACACAAAATCTGCAGATCAGACTTACTCTACATAGGACAAAAGACTCCTGTTCTGTCTGAAACTGAAACACTTAAGCTCGGTGTCAACTACTTCCTCCTCCCATCAGATTTCTTTAAGAACGATCTCTCTTTCCTCACCATCGCCACCCTTAAAAACCCTCAAAACGGTGGCGTTTTGGTGAAGAAGACTCATAAGCAGCCTCAGCCTTTTCTTATACAAAAGGGAGAGAAAGGAGAGCGTTTAAGGATTCGTGTGTCTGAAGATTTCATGTCGGAACTGATGATGGAAGGAAGAAAAAACAGAGCAAACAAAGAAGAAGAAGAAGAAGATGGAGAAGAAGAAGGAGAAGGTAGAGTTTGTACTACGGTGAAGTTGAAGAAAGATTATGTTCAATTGGTTGGTTTGCGTAAATGGAAACCAAAGCTTGAGACGATAACAGAGACTAAGGCGATGAAAGCAGCAGCTGTAGAGAAGACGAAGAAGAAGCGAAAGAGGTTTACTGTGATGAAGAAGAAATCTCAGAGTGATTCATGTTCGAAGCGTAAGCTTCAATCCAAATTCAATTCCAAAACTAAGAAAACTATTCTTAGGAAATAGAATAATCTTTGTTTCTAAATAATTAGCAGATTGTGTGTTGATACATAGAAATTGTTGGCTTTGATGTAAAGAAACTGAGAACAAAATTAACCAAAAGGGATAGAAATTGCTTTCCGAATATGTTGGATTTTTGCAGATTGTGTTATAATTATATCAACTTGCAAACACTAAACTATATTGTTTAATTTTACCCAAAAAAAAAAAGAAAGAAAAAAACTGATTTGTTTGTAGTTACTAATTATCGTTGAACACCAAATAATTTTAAAATGTATTTTTGCATGAAACTTATGAGTTGCTTTCGTTCTGCTAGGAAAAAAAAAAGTTGCTTTCGTACATAAACGTTGGAATCTTTCGAATAATGTTAAAAAACCATTCAAATAAACTAGTTTGAATGACCTATGGATAAACTTTTCTGAATTCTGCTTTGTCAGGCAACAAAATAAGGATTTTTCTTTCTCCTTCTATTTTGGCAACTTGGTTTTATAGGGGTTTAAGTTTTTTTATTGTTTGGAAAATATATTAACCAAAGATGCATAAAATAGATTATACAGTTTGTCTTTAGTTGCAACTTTGAACGACCAAAGGATAAATTAGTTTTTGGCATGAAAATAATTTTCTGTTTGATTTTTCTGGAAATGAAACTGAAATTGATGTTTTGTCAGTTTCTATCGAATTTGGTGGTTTCTGGCTCAAAATAATTTGAATAAGTTAAAATTATTAATATGTTAGCTAAAAATTCTATTTGCATATAAATAATCATTTCTATTCATATGAAAGGAACAAAATAGTGAAAAAATATTTGAATGAAAATATTTTCTCTTTCTATGAATAAAATTGTAAGTATAACGGAATTAACGAAATTAATTTTACTTTCATCATTACAGCTCTTTTTTTTTACTGTCATCATTTTAGTTCATTTTATCATTTTGGATAAATATTTGAATGAGAAAAGGAAAGAAGACCGTAATTGTGATAAATGTTGGAATGGAAAGAGAGATGATAGAGAAGGCACGTGTTTGTAGGAGTTTTGTGTCAGTCTCGTTATTTGATTTGTGAACAAAAGTGTGAAAAAAGAGACAAAAGAGGAGTCAAAGAAAGTCACCCAAACCCGAAGACATCTCTCTCTTTGTCTTCTTAGCAGCTATTACAAAATAGTAAATCTAATAGTAGTGGTAGTAGCCTTCAATTTACGACAATGACAGCCCCAATAATTTCAACATAATACTAATAAATTAGGTTTACTGTAACATAAAAAGCATATCTCTAGATTGGAATATTGGATATACCAATTATCTTCTGGAATGTGAGTGGATTGAGACGCATTGACTCCATGATCCTGCCTATCTTCTTGGAGACCTTTTTTTGTTGTTGTTGGGAGTTCTAAAATTTATGATCTCTATTATTTTTTTTCTCGTTTTTATTATATCCAAACACAACACTCGTTGTTTTCGTATTATTTATCGAAATGTGATCGGTTGCAAATCATTAAAAGAAAGATATTTAGGCTGGTATCAACTATCTAATAACTCTACTTAAAGACACTAAAATAACTATACAAAGGCTACAATATTTTCATACATTTATTTAAACACAACTAAAGAAAAAAGATTGATGGAATTTTTTTTTTTTGGATGGATTAATCATAACTGACTAAAAGAAAATTTTCAGATGAATTCAATCATTATTTCAGCTACGTTCAAAACTTTCAGGTGATCCAACAACTCAAAAACATTCGTTTCACGTCCAAGTCGTGTTTAGAAACATTGGTAACTTAAGGAATGAAAATATCATGTGACCGAATAAGCCGGTTCTACTAGTGACGAGAAGTTATTTTGAAATGGATTGTAGATCAAGAATATGAAAGGTAATGACTTGCCTTAGTTAAAACTTAAATATGTATATGGTTTGTGCATAGTCCAAACTCAAGTACCCGCACATATGACATCTCGTAGTTTTCTTTCTCTTAAACAATTTTACTATCCAATATAAACACAATTTATATCAGTTCACCCATTAAACGCTATTCAAAACTTTTTGTGTAGTAATTCATTAATTTATCAATTCTTTTGCCATAACATATTAGATATGTATCCAGGGTAGTGCTATGCCTAGGCATAAAACCCAGATCCAAAATCCCCGACCCAAACCAATTCAAAAAAGTTCAGTTCTGTTTCATATAGTCAATTTACTTGAATAGATCCTAAATAAAACGGTTTCGGTTTTTGGTTCGGTTCGGATAGAGTTCAAAACCAGAACATATATAAGAAAAATCCAAAATCTAAACAGATACCCGTAAAACGCGAAACAATACATGATATAAGTCCTATGTTTCTTACGTTACTATGGCATTGAACTGTTTAGTGTTTGTTTCATTTTTGTGCGTAAATTTTTTCTATAGTTCGGAAAAGCGAGAAGAAATGATTTTTTTTTTGTTCTAGGACATTGATTGTTTTTTGGATAATTTAAGTTTTTTCGGATAATTTGGGTTTATCAAGTAAATTAGGTTAGAAAACCGAACCAAATTCTATGTCAGGTTTCAATTAAATTTCGAAAATAATCCAAATCTGACAAAACCGAACCAAACCGAACCTAAAAAAGTTTGATTTCTTTATGGATCGTAAACCTACCTATCCAAAATTTGAAAAAAAACGGATCCAAACCGATTTTGAAATTCCGAATGTCCAGACCACCTGGTCAAAATTTTCTTCAAGTCACAATTCATCATTAATTAGTAAGTTTGATGTGTTCATTTAAATTAAATGTTAGAAAATCAGAGAGATGCATGCGGTTCATAATAACAAAGATCCGCACTTTTCTTTTTCTTAGCTAGGTGTGTTTAGGGTGCTGATTTTATTTTTATTTCATTTTTAAATTCAAAAATGCAAAAAAAAGGATTAAATAATTGATCAATACAATTTTATTTATAAAAAAAATATTTCGGCCATCCAAAATATTTTGTAAAATTTAGTAAATTGTAACATTTATACTACATTTATTATATTTTTCATTCAACTTTTGTTTCTTTCGCATGACATGTACTTGAACTGCTCTCTCCTGTTTCATTCGCTGGGTTGGCACTATGCGACATGATATCACCATTTGAAACCTTAATTAAAAATCTAAGCATCCATTTATATATTTAGTTTCTGACGAATAAAATTTTGAGTACATTGTATAGCTACACCATAATAACATTTTTTTGTCTGAGGCTTTTTAGGGTCATATAAATTAGCTAAATAGATATGTTAAAAAAAAAAAAAAAAACTAATGAGAGATGACATAAAAAAACATACGATTAAAAATTTAAAGTCTGATCCTGTTGTGGTTTGTTGATTAAAAATTTAAAGTTAGTCCCAAAAGATATGCTCTGCCTTAATTGGGCCTAGATAATGGGCCTAGTGAGTTCGGGCCTTTTTTCTTTCGTGTGAAGTAAAAATTCCAATTTTGGAACTGTATGGTTTTTATTTTCGTTGCAAATACGGAAACAAAAGACGGTTCTCTTGTCTTCATCTTCTTCGTCGTTAAGACCCCAAATCGATGAAGCGTTCGTTCGAAGGATTCATGCTAAATGCGACGGAGAAGAAGGCTATCGATTCCACCATTGTTAAGAAGCCCGTATTCCTCACCAAAGCTCACAGAGAAGAATTAGCCCTAAAACGTCGCCACGATGAAATCGAGGATCGTCATCGCCGCCTCGTTCAGATCAATTGCTTCAAACTCGATAATGACGATGGAAACCGTTACCGAGATCGGAAACGAGAACGAGAACGAGTCCGCGACCGTGACAGAAACAGAGAGAGCGATCGTGAGTTTCGTGAACATGACGTCAAAGCTAGGGTTGAGAAATTAGTGAAGGTAGAGCGTGAGAAGGAGATAAACGCCATGAAAGAGCAATACCTACGATCAACGAAGCCTAAGAAGAGAGTCATCATCAAGCCGAGCAAGAAGGTCCGTTTCGATTGGGAGAATACTTTAAGATACTTCGAGTGGAGATATGAATGTTCTTTACCAAAACCCTCATGAAGCTCAGCTTCTGTGTGGGAGAGGGTTTCGCGCGGGAATCGATAGCCGTGAGCAGAAAAAAATAGTGGCGGCTAAGCATGAGAGAGGTAAGAGTGCGGAAGGAGATAAGCATTGGAACGAGAAGAAAGATGAGTGAAAGAGATTGGCGTACTTTCAAGGAAGATTTTAATATTTCTTACAAAGGATCCAAGATTCCTCATCCAATGAGGAATTGGGAAGAGAGTAAGCTTAGTCCTGAGCTATTGAAAGTATTGGAAAGAGCTGATTACAAGAAACCTAAACCTATTCAAATGGCAGCTATACCTTTAGGACTTGAAAAGCGGGATGTTATCGGTATTGCAGGGACTGGTTATGGCAAAACCGCGGCTTTTGTTCTGCCAATGCTATCTTACATATCTAGGCTGGCACCAACCAATGAGGGAAGAGAATCAGGCGGAAGGTCCTTATGCTCTAGTTATGGTTCCTACACGAGAGCTTACAAAGCAGATTAAAGATGACAGTTAAGTTTTCCCGTTATTTGGGGTTTAAGGTGATCTGTATCGTTGGTGGAGAGTCAATTGAGAAGCAAGCGTTGAAGCTATCACAAGGATGTGAGATTGTGATTGCTACGCCTGGTCGATTGCTAGATTGCCTTGAGAGTAGGTACGTGGTGTTGAACCAATGCAACTACTTAGTTCTTGATGAAGCTGACCGTATGATTGACATGGGTTTTGAGCCACAGGTTGGAGAAGTGTTAAATGCAATGCCTTCGAGTAATTTGAAACCCGATAAGGAAGATGAAGAGCTCGAAGAAAAGAAGATTTACAGAACTACGTATATGTTCAGTGCCACAATGTCTCCTAGTTTAGAGAGTCTCGCTTGAAAGTACTTGAGGAATCCAGTTGTGGTCATCATTGGAGAAACCACAAAGTTGGTCACTCAACAAGTGATCATGATCAAAGAATCAGACAAGTTCTCCAAGTTGAAGAAACTGATCGATGAGCTTGGTCATGATAAGACAGCGATTGTGTTTGTGAATACTAAGAACAAGGTTGATTACATTGTTAAGAATCTAGAAAAGTTAGCAACGTGTCGTGTGACGACATTGCACGCAGGTAAGTCGCAAGAACAAAGAGATATCAGCTTAGAAGGATTCAGGCAAAAGAAATTCAATGTTCTTGTTGCAACAGATGTTGTAGGCCGTGGGCTTAATTTTACTGACTTAGAACACGTCATCGACTACGATATGCCTAACACGATAGATATGTATACGCATCGGATTGGACGAACAGGACGAGCAGGGAAGACAGGTGTTGCGACAACGTTCTTGACTCTTGAGGATAAAGATGTGTGTTTACGGTCTGAAGCAGAAGCTTGTTGAGTGTAATAGTTCGGTGCCACCTGAACTTGCGAGACATGAAGCCTCTTAAGTTTAAACCAGGAACCGTTCCTGATAGATTCTCCCACTAAGCCTTTTTAGGGATATGGTGTTCTGTTACTACCGATGACTTTTTTATTCAATATAAATTATATTGAAAAATATACAATTTTTTGTTTTTTTTGGGTATGAAAATATAAAATTATTTATTCATTTATTTATTGCAATTGATGCTTCGAATATGCTTTTGCACTTTCGTTTTGGTTTCAAATCATTGTTCTCAGTTCAACGAACCGAATTCGACACCGAGGTAGTATACAAATGATAGACATCATGAATCATAAATGAAGGAACATAACAACAAAGGTACTTTGGTTAAATAAAGCACAATAAAACCACATATAACTCAGAATTTCATGTCCGAACCTCGAAATTTCTCCTCGATGATCATGTCAATTCTCTTCTCCATCTCAGGAGTCAGATAATTCTTCGAGTCACCGATATCCCCTTTACGGAAAAAATGCTTGTAATCAAGTCCTCCGAGCGTTCTTCCGGTCTTGTTGATCTCCAAATTCTTCAGGTTACTAAGTGAGCAAAGATCTAATATCTCTTCCACAGATCCGCTCTTTTCTTCTTGCAACGTAAAAGGACAACCCAAGAACTCGGCAAGTTTCTTGAGCTGAGCATGAGGCTCTGTTTTCAACTCCTCGTACGTCAAGAAAAGCACATTTTTGGGATATTCTAAGCTTCCTCTCCAATAGCTCAAGACATGTTCCCAAAATGGTCCGTAATAGCTAACTCCAAAGCAAAACGACTCAGAACATTGACTCCAACAAGCTTTTCTCTTCTTCTATATCTTGATTTGCGCACCTGAAATACCATAACGAAACCAACACGTCTTTCACGCTCCTCCACACGTACACAATCTTACAAAGAGAGTTCTTGAGAGCCACTCGCAGAGTATGGAACGGCATGTGAGTGGAGAATAGCCTCGGGGATGATGAGATATTGGTCAGATCTGGTTTCGAGCTTTTCATGTACAGTTTGAGCTCGAAGAATGGTACTAGGCTATGAGGACTATCACGTAGAAGGGGATGATTATCAGAAGAGTGTTTGGATCTCTCGAGGGGAGCGACTGTGAGAGCTTTGAGCCAAGTAGTGCCAGATTTGGGGAACGAAGCAACGATTATGTCCGTCTTGAGGCTCGAAATCTCGTTGGAAACGGAGGATTCCTTGCAAAGTTTTATCCTTGTACCAACATCCTTGGTACATGAACAGCTTCGTACCATCGAAATATACGTCTGAGGGAAGCGAAGAGATCAAATTTATGGTTTCTTCGTCTTCTTCTCTCTGCAGGTTCTTTGAGATCTCCTTATCCATTTTTTTGTTTTTTTGCTTAAAATGTTTGTTGATTTTTTGGATCGCAAAACATAAACATATATTGGTGTGTTGTTTGATAACGATGTTTTAACGTCAATTAATAAAGTAATTAAAACAAGATTATGGTTAGGTATGTAGTAGTTAGGAGATTTTCTTTTTTCTTTTCAACAAACGCACTTGTTTATTGATTTGTGAAATATGTTATCCATCAGTGACGAACTAATGTGGACAAATATGCTTGGTTGTCATCGTCCTTTTCCAGAACTAATGTGGACAAATATGCTTGGTTGTCATCGTCATTTTCCCAGTTTGCCCCAGGATAAATTATATACCTGCATTCCAGACAACGGTCCAACCCTTTGATATTCCAGACAACGGTACATAGGTGAGAAAGGAGCGCTTTTGTAAGCTGAGCAAGACCAAATGAAATTCTAATAAATAAATAAATAAACTAAAAATGAGCCCAAATAACCCAAATATCTCATAAATTAAAGTAAACTAGGATATATCCTGTGCTATAGCACGGACAAATTACAATTATAGAAAAATATCCGAAATTTATAATCAGAATATTAGAAAATTGTAATTCTTCCAAAACTTTACGAAAATATAATATCAGTTTTTATAATATCGAATCTTTGTAATATATGCGTAAATATTTTGTAATCAGAAATATAAAACCAATCTTTCATATTCGACGATATTGAAAATTTTTTGTTGAGAAAATTGTATATAAAATCAGGAAATTTTCTTTGATTTAACCAAAAAAGAAGTAAATTTTTGGAAGACTGCGATATTCTAAGATGTTAACTAAGTTTTTTTGGAAAATATTAACCCAGAATATTCTAAGAGTGATTTCGTAGAATATATTTTTATGTTGAAAGATAATATGTCTATTAGCGATATTGGATATTGCGATATATTGTTCCCAGAAGAAAATTTCTGGATATTTTTTATTTGAATTTTAATTATATCTTGTTTTGTTTTAATTACCAAAATTTACAATTAAATAGATTTGAAAATTAAATTACAATGTTACATTGTTATGTTAAATTGTACACCATGTTAAACTAAATCAGATATGAACTAACATTTTTACATCTACTAAAAATCTATTAATAAATTTGATATTATAAAGAGAAAATAACATTAACATTAACATTCCAAAAAAAATCGCTATCTACATCAAATCTTTTATTTTTGGAAAATTAAATCAACAAAATCTTTACAAAATCTATTTTTACTAATTTTCAAAAAATTTAAAATAAATAAATGAATTAAAACAATTATAATCTATAAAGAAGTAAAAAAAAATTGACAATCTACTTAAATTCTTATTTAAAATTTTCCAAAAAAAAATTGCAATCTACATAAAATCTCTTATTTAAAAAAAATTAAATCAACATTTAATTTAATTTAATTAGTGTGTTTAATTAAATCAACAAAATCTTCGTAAAATCTATTTTTAATTACTTTTCAAAAAAAATTAAAATAAATAAATAAATTAAAACGATAATTATAATTAATTAATTAATTAAATGATCACATAATAACTAATGACTAAAATACCTTTAATGAGAGATTAAAACTTGTTCTTTGAAGTAATAGCAGTGTGATATAAACATTAACATTTTTTAATGTTTATTTATTAATGTATTTTCCAAATAATATATAGAGGATAACTTTAGGTGCTGCAGATCTTTGTTACGATAATTACATAAACAATTTTCTTATAATGACAAAAAATTATCAACCGCATCATTCGTTTTGGTTTCAAAATTCATTTTTCTCAATTCAACGAAACCGAATTCGACATCGAAGTAGTACCTTTTGTCAAAAGGTACTTTAATTTGAATCCGCCATGGGCATGAATACCCTTCACCCGTTCGACTCGTTGTCCCGTCCCATATCCGGCCCGCAAAAGCGGGTATCCGTTCCATTCAAGGCAAGTAAGAAGATGGATATATCCATTACCTGCAAGTACAAGTACAAGTACAAATCGAAAAAAAAATTTCGTTACCCGACTCCTTTACCTGCCTCGTACCTGTTATCCGCTACCCGTCATCTGTTACATGTAAAAAAATACCCGTTACCTGAAAAAAAAATATGTTACACGAAAATAATATCCGTTACCTGTAAAATATACCCGTTACCTGCTAAAAAAATACCTGTTACCCGCCAAAAATATCCGTTATCCGCAAAATTACCCGTTATCCGCGGGTATCCATAGCGGACCAAGTAACCCGTAAGTAATAATTTTTGGGACGGATACCCGTTTGACCGAGTGCAAGTACAAGGCGGACGAAAACAGCGGGTAACCTCTCGGTTCCCATGCCTAAATTTGATCAAAGAAAGCACAGTTAAACGACACATAAATATCTATGTAACTCAAATTTCAAATCGGAACCTCGAAATTTTTCCTCGATGTCATGTCAATTCTCTTCTCCATTTCAGGAGTCAGATAATTCTTCGAGTAACCAACTTCGCCTTTACGGAAAAAGATTTTGTGATCGGATTATTTTTCCTTCTATTTTGGCAACTTGGTTTTATCGGGGTCTAAATTTTTTTATTGTTTGGAAAATATATTAACCAAAGAGGAATAAAATAGATTATATAGTTTGTCTTTAGTTGCAACTTTGAATGACCGAAGGATAAATTATTTTGTTGAAAAAAAAAGGATAAATTATTTTTGGCATGAAAATATTTTTCTGTTGATTTTTCTAGAAATGAAACTGAAATTTGATTTTTGTCAGTTTCTGTCGAATTTGGTGGTTTCTGGCTCAAAATAATTTGAATAGGTTCAAATTATTAATATGTTAGCTAAAAAAACTTTATTTGCATATAAATAACCATTTCCATTCATATGAAAAGAACAAAATAGTGAAAAAATCTTTGAATGAAAATATGTCTTTCTATGAATATAATTGTAAGTATAACGGAATTAACGAAATTGATTTTACTTTCATTATTTTAGCTCTTTTTTTTCACTATCATAATTTTAGTTCATTTTATCATTTTGGATAAATATTTGATTGAGAAAAAGAAAGAAGCAAAACTGGTAAAAGCTGGCCGTAATTGCGATAAATGTTTGAATGAAAATATCGGGAAAAGAGAGAGAGATAGAGAAGGCATCTTTGATCTATCAATCTTCAATGCTGCAAAACTTAGAAAAGCACATATTAGACAGTCAAAATCAGATCTTGATGAAGGGAATAAGTCTCGAGGAAGTAAGAAAAGTTGTCTTTGATATTAATCCAGATAAGTGTCCAAGATCACATGGATTATCTCGAGTTTTTTTCCAAAATCATTGGAATATTGTTAGACGGGATATTGTGATGCAGATATTTTCTTTCGATTATCCCATTCTCAAATTTCATCCAAGTCTATCCATAGGGTATTCTCGAGAGTTTAACCCATAAAACCGTAAGTGCACAGTCATGCAGTTGTAGTAATTATGGGGTCGATCCACAGGAACTGAGAACAACACACAAAAAATACAAATCTAAATCTAATCTAAGCAAAATAGAGAAATGGGGGGTTTGTTCCTAATCTAACATGCATAAAATAAATAAACTAAAACATTAAATAAAATCTAAACTAATAATTACAGAGGATTGGATGATAATCTTAATTCTGGGAATCTAGATCTAGGGTTTATGTTTTATCTAAATAATTTGTGTTTGTCATTCTAGGGATTTTCCATGTCTCGCTAGTCCACTTTCGTGGTATGTTAGTATTTATATTCAAACCCACTCTCGTGGTGAATGAACATGCATTTCATACAATCCCATCATCGAATACTTTCATGAGTGATAGAGACATCGCAAGGGTTGTCACACCTCCAGACGATCCAATAGGATCAGTATTGGTAAAAATGTGCCTAAGACACAAAGTAAATGATAGATCTATTTCTAGAGTCCATCCTACTCTCGTGGTGAAGTCCTCCTGAGATCTTTACCTAACTTGATCAGGGCTAGATAAGCATAGAGCTACTCTATCAAATAACAAACTCGACCATAGCTAATACTCCCAACTATGCAGATCTGAGATCTCTACCCACTCTCGTGGCGCAGAGAATCTCTAATAGTACAACCACACCTATTGGATTCAGTTGTACACTTAAGCATCTCCCATAAGAGAATATTTAGCATTAAGATGCATAGAAAGGTAGGTAGATCGATTAAGAACAATCAAACATATATTAAACCCTAAAAGTAGATTCCATCATCGACCACCACCCTAGTGGTCTAAAAAATCTACTCTAAACAGAAGAAAAGAAGTAAAAAAGAAAGAACTCTTTATTAGGGTTTTTAGAAGTGGTGGCTACAAAAGTTCTATATTCCCAGTTTTGTTTTCTAGTGAGATTACAAGTGATTATAGTTCTAGGGATTCTTAGAATATTCTATTTCATCCTCATCTTGTTTCTGGAAGCTTAAAACTCGAGATGACAAGTTTTCCAAATCATGTCTTGCCATGTAGGAAATTTCCCAGCTTTTTTGGACGTCAGAATCGACCTTGATTGGTCGATTCTTGGGTCGATTCTGGCTCCCCTTCTCTGACTGGTCGACGCAAGCTTCGTGAGTTTTCTCAGGAAATTCTTTGGAATCAATATCCTACAGATCGATTTTGGGGTCGATTCTGGTGTTCTTCGATTTCCTTAAATCCTTCTCCGAATGTGCATGATTCAAGTGGTGGTGCCAACTCTCCCATAGGTTCTAGCAGTCTCCATAAACACTATAAACATCAAGTTTTAGCTCCAAGTTCCTAGAAACATATAAACACATGCAAACACACTAGAACTACACTAATTGTTAGTTATAAAGCTCAAAACTAACTTATTATAGTGCATAAAAACATGCAAATATAAGTCATATCATATGCTCCGGTTAGTGCAAAGCTTTTGGGAATCAGGGGAACTAGACAGCAGAATCAATGAAACAAATATTTGTTTGATCCCCAAGAAGAAACGTCCACAAAAACTTAGCGAGTTCAGACCATTAAGCCTTTGCAATTTCAGCTACAAAATCATTGCTAAAGTATTAACCACTAGACTGAAGCAACTCTTACCAGACATCATTTCAGAATAGAAAGCAGCCTTTGTGAAAGGGCGGTTGATCTTTGATAACATCTTGATGCACACGAGGTGCATCATGCCTTGAGAACTAAGCAATCTATTGATGCAGGGTTCTTGGCAGTGAAGACAGATATGCTCAAGGCATTTGACAGAGTGGAATGGCCCTTTATAAAACTCTTACTTGCTAGGCTAGGATTTTGTGAGGAGTGGATTGTAAGGATCATGGCGTGTGTCTCCTCTCCAACTTTCAGCATCCTTATCAATGGCAACCAACATGGATAAGTTAGCATTTCTAGAGGCTTACAACAGTGAGATTCTCTCTCTCCGTTCTTATTCTTTTTGGTAGTAAAAATTCTCGGAGCCAGCTTCAGCAGAGCAGAGCAGAGGAACAACATCTTATAACAGACATCTAGATATCAAAAGGCTCCCCACCCATCTCCCACCTGCTTTTTGCCGATGATAATCTGTTTTTTTTTGCAGAGCATCTATTGAGAAGATCACCGTGGTCAAGAACCTATTAGATGAATATAACCGTATCTCAGGCCATAAAGTTATATTCCCAAATTCAACCATAAGTTTTGGATCAAAAGTGTCAGACAAAGAAAAAGGGCAGATTAAAATGGTAGTGGGAATAACAAGAGAAAGAGGGCAAAGCCAATACTTAGGACTCCTTAAACTCTTCATAGGATTTAAGAAAAAATCTCTTAAATACATAGGAAGACATAGTGGCTAGCAAACTCAACTCTTGGAACACAAGATATGTCCCAAGGAGGCAAATAAAATTTGGTCAAAACAGTAGCCTTAGCCCTCCCGACCTACACTATGAGATGTTTTAAGCTACAAAAAAATCTCTGTCCAAAGATCACATCCACCCTCTCCACTTTTTGGTGGAAAAATCCAAACATTGGAAAGGGATACACTGGAAAACCTAGAGTAAAGTGGGTAGCTCCACTTTTTGGTGGAAAAATCCAAACATTGGAAAGGGATACACTGGAAAACCTAGAGTAAAGTGGGTAGGTCAAAGAGGGATGGAGGGGTCGGGTTTAGAGATATTGAAGGGTTCAATACTGCACTCCTCAGGAAACAATTATGGAGACTGACTTCAACTGAGAACTCGCTGCTGGCGAGAGTGCGTAAAGGAAGATATTATCCAACTTGTTCACCCCTTCAAGCCACTATAGGCAATAGGCCATACTTCGGCTGGAGAAGCATTCTAGGAGCTCAATCACTGATGGAAAAAGGGATGAGGAGAGAATTAGGGAATGGGGAAGATGTGGAAATGCTAGATGATCTTTGGTTGCACACAGAGCCCCTAAGACCACTACAACCTAAAGAAGGATTTGATCTTGAATCTTACAATATCTCTCTCTCTCTTCAAGGGTTGATCAGTTGAACATGCACATGTTGAATGCCGGGTTTGAGAAAGCAGAAGTGGACCTTATTTGTGAGGTTAAACCCAGGAAAGCGATCCTAAAATCTAAGTATTTTTGGATTTACAACAATAATGGTAACTACACGGTAAGATCCGGTTACTAGTTGTGGATGAGTAGAAGCAAACTAAAGGAGAAAGCTGGTGAAGTGACCAATCCAAGCTTGAACCCCTTATTTGAAGCATTATGTAAGGTAAAGACAACTCCAAAGGCAAAGCATTTCTTATGGAGATGCATAAGTGACTGTTTGGCAGTGGGAGTAAACTTAAAGAAAAAGCGCATGACTTTAATGGCTGAATGGCCTCTCTGCCGGGACAAAGATGAAATAATAAATCATATCCTTTTTACCTGTCCATACGCCAAGGTTTGCTGGGCCCTATCTCCTGTAAGTCTCTTATTGTACCCACAACCTGACTTCTCCTTGTATGAGAATCTAGCAAGGTTATTAATACTTCAGGAAGTGGACTCAGAGGAAGTCAGGAAGAGGTTCATCTCTTGGCCATGGATATTGTGGTGTATATGGAAAAGCATGAATAATCATTTATACTCGAGATTGAATAAACAAGCCGATAAATTGATTGAGAAGGCATTCTTGGATGCTGAGGAATGACTACTGATAGAGCTCATATCTACATGTTTTTACGTATTATATATAGACTAATATCATGCATTATAACTATCGTTTAGTACTATTTTAGTGCATTTGCATATGTTTATATATTTATAGGTATTTAGAGCAAAACCAGTGTTTCTAGAGTGTTTAAGAGCCTTAAGAAGCCATGCAGACATTAGATTTCTTTCCATGGGTCGTGGACGATCACAAAAGGTTTCTTTGGAGCTATAAAGCTAAGCATCGATCCAGTGCATCGACCAGTCCAAGTCGATGCAAATGCAGAAAAACTGTTTTTACTGTAGCACCGACCCAGAGCATCGATCCAGGCTGCCAGATGCTGCAGCATCGACCCAGAGTATCGACCTAGGGTGCCCGATGCTGTTCCAGAGAGAATCCCATTGACCTAGTGTAATGACCCGCACCATGAGTCGGAAATCTTGATCGCGGAGATGTCCGTCAGTTTGGCCGAGTATCGGGTTAAGGAAGTTTTGAGGTGCTGGAACAAGTAGCTGCGTGGCGAGCTGCTTGGTCTGTGAGCATGCAAGCAGCTGGGTGTCGCCGCGCATGTAGCAAGCAGCTCGGTGTCACTCCGTGTACATGCAAGTAGCTCGGTGTCGTCCCGTGGGCAAAGGAACCGTGAGTCACCGCGTGCTTGTCGGGCCCTAAGGGAAAGGAAAACCCTCGGCCGAAGTAACCTTTTTCTATAAATACAAGGCCTTGGTCTCACTTGCGCGGGTTGGACGTTTGAGAGAGTTTTTGGCTGAGCTATTCGAGAGAGTCCGAGAGAAAAGTTCCGAGTAAAGTCGAGTTTCGGGTTAAGTGGATCGTTGGAGTTGCTTTGTCGGAAAGGATCGGATCGTCGGGATTACTTCGGTTTCTTCTGTGGCCGTAGACTGTGAGTTCGGTTTTTCTTTTATTTCTTTCTTAAGCAAGATCCGTGGTATTGAGTTCGGATATTTCCTTGGTGTTATTGTTGAGTGTTATTATGTGCATTTCTGTGATGAACGTGTTTACATTCGGTGTTTATGCATGATTGATGTGGATCTATGAGTTGATCGAATTTGATGCAAAAGAACGTGGGTTAGCCGGTTGGAATTCTTAAACAAATGTGCGGGCTATTGGGTTGCTCCCTTAGCCGTACATCGCATGGCGATGCGGTAATTGACTGGTGACCGTGGACAGTCCGGCAGTCAAGTTACGGTTCGGGCCACTTGTTCGTTCGAGCCTTTGTGGCTGCGGCCGAGTGGAGTAAGAAAGGGAACTTAAGAAAACTTTCCAATGCCGTGGACGGTTAAAACGAGTTATGAGAAGCGTGCTCCACGTGTATGTTTCGTTATGTGATTGATCGTTTTTGATGGTGATTGTTATTTTGGGTTTGTGGGAGATCATTGATATGCTTGTTAGGTATCCATTTCTCACTAAGCGACTTAGTTGCTTACCGAACTCAAATCTTGCAGGAAACCGTTAGATCGGAGGGACGGAAAGGAACACTTTTTGGTGAAGTCGGTGTATAGATTTAGCCTTTTGCAAAACGTACGTTTACTTATCCGCTGCGAAATGTTTTGTTATAGTGCATGCACGTTAAAACGGTTTGTTGCATGAAACTTAAGTTATGAAATATAAGGAAGGTTTTTCTTGAATGCTTAAGTTTTCCGATGATGATATTAGCTCTGTCCGAGCGAACTAACTACGAGTTTTTATTCGAGTTGAAAAGCTTCGTTTAAGAATAAGTAGGTAACGATACTTCGAATCTTCGGTCTAAGGCCTCGGGCTTGCTCGATAACCTTGGGTCGGAAGTCTGTTGTGCCGTAAGTAACGCTTCCGGTCCTAGAAGGGGAACGGGGGTGTTACACCTAGGGTGCCCGATGCTGTCTCTCCGAGCTGAAAAAGGAAAGTTGATGATTTGACGATTAATGAGTGGACAACTTGTTATTTTCGTCCAGAGACTTCTAGAAGCTTCTTGGGCACGACCTAGACTCCCCCTAATTCCCTAATACTATATAAAAACACATGTAATGCTCATTAGAGAGCACCCCTCCTTCTTGGCCACCTTTGAGAGCCACCATTTAGCATCACTCTTTGTTCTTATGTTTTGTTTATGATATTTCTTCTTCTTCTTCTTGCTTTATTTTATCTACAACTTTTGTTTATTTATCATGTCTTCCTACTCTTATCCTGCTGTCACCCTCAGAGGTATGAGTGAGTAGATTCTTTAGATCTCTAGGGTAGATATCGATGATGAGATCTATGTTATAGGATTTCATATGTTTGACTGTTCTTAATGCTAAGTCATATCCTATGGGAGATGCTTAAGGTTATAATCGAGAGGTTATACGAATATAAGCTCTTAGCACCACAAAAGTGGGTTAAAACTTCAGATCTGAATATTAGAGAGTATTAGCTATGGTCGAGTTTGTTGTTTGGTAGAATTAACCATTGATCTAACTCTAGCTAAGTTAGGTTAAAATGTTAGAAACACTTCACCACGAGAGTGGGTAGTATTTGAAACAGATCTATCCATCACTTCGTATTACAGAAAACATAAAGTCGTTTGATTTATAGTCCAACGGAAGTTTATGAATACTTAGTAATCGATGATTGAATGTGTTTAATGCGTGAATGTCGCCATGAGAGTGGGTCTGACATAGTGTCTAGTTTATCACGAGAGTGGTCACTAGCCTACTTCGAATATCCCTAGATTGACAACACAAACTAATTGGTAAAAACATAAATCTTAAATATAGACTCCCTGAAATCATTCTCATACACCCTAGAGATTAATTGTTAATTTATTATTTAAGTTATTTAAATTAAGTTATTTTATATTTTTGTTATTTAATTTATGCTATTTATTTTATGTTATTTAATTTACGCACTTTAATTTATGCACTTTAATTTATGCTACTTATTTTATGCACTTCAATTTACACTATTTACTTTATGCAATTTATTTTCAGTAATTTTATTATTGATTATTTAATTATTACTTATTTAATTTATTTAATTACCGTTTATTTATTTTACGCATTTTCATTATTTATTTAGTTTAAGCATTTCAATTATTTAGAACTTAGAAACAAACTCATAACTTTTATAATTTGGTTAAATTATATTCATTCCTGCAATCTCTGTGTAGTTATTCGCAGTCTCTGTAGATCGATCCCGATTATACTACAATTGCATTTAACCGTGCACTTGCGGTCACATCGGGTTAAACTCTCGAGACTACCCTATAAGTAGCGCTCGGATGAAACCTGGTGAGAAGAGGTGAAACAAATCCTCTCATCAGCTACAAGCCAATGTCAAACAACCAATAAACCCACCAGCCTCAACAACAAACATAAGGAATGACTTCCACCTATTCAGAGAAATCTCAAGTGCAATGTTGATGAATCATGGCTAATGACTTCGGAGAAATGTGGAATTGGCTGGAAATGAAGATATCATATTGGAGTGATAAAACATTTTGGAGCAAAATGCTATCCTAAGCTAAGCTCGGTCCTTGAAACTGAAGCCACAACTATGGCATGGGCAGTATCCTGTGTCAAACAACTAAACTATTCAAGTGTCTGTTTCAATCAGATTATGAGATTCTTTTGCAGGCAATTCAGGTACCAGATCAGTGGTTTCGGCTTGGAAGCTTCGTGGGTGACATTCTAGATGGCCCTATACTTAATGGTTATGGTGAAAACCTCACATTTCGGTTTGCACATCAAGAATGCAATAAGGCGGTGGATGCAATTGCGTATCAAGCCTTGATTTGCTCACTTTAATTTGGTTTAATTTATATTGTACCCTTATTTGGCTATCGCCAATAATGAAAGATGATAAACATATTGTTGATTCTTGTATTCTATATATTAATGGAACTAGTTTTCATGTGAAAAAAAAAAAAGAAAAATAGAGAAAACACGTGTTTGTAGAGTTTTGTGTCCGTCTCGTTATTAGATTTGTGAACAAAAGTGTGAAAAAGAGACAAAAGAGGAGTCGAAGAAAGTCACCCAAACCCAAAGACATTTCTTCTTAGCAGCTATTACAAAATAGTAAATCTAATAGTAGTAGTAGCCTTCAATTTACGACGATGACAACCCCGATAATTTCAACATAATACTAATAAATTAGGTTTACTGTAACAAAAAAAAAAACATATCTCTAGATTGAAAAACATTTTACATCAGTTCACCCATTAAAAGCTATTCAAAACTTTTTGTGTAGTGATTCATTAATTTTATCAATTCTTTTGCAATAACATATTAGATATGTATGCAGGGTAGTGCTACGCCTAAGCATAAAAACCGGATCGAAAACCCCCAATCCATACCGATTCAAAAATGTTCAGTTCGGTTTTGGATAGCCAATATTACTTGAACGGATCATCAGATACTAAATAAATCTGTTTTGGTTTTTGGTTCGGTTCGGACATGGTCCATAACCAGAACGGATATCCAAAAAACTCAAAAACATGAATGGATTCTTGTAACACGCAAAACAATACATACAAATGATATAAATCCTATGTTTCTTACGTTACTATGGCATTGAACTATTTAGGGTTTGTTTTCATTTTTTGTGCGTGTGTTATTGTTTATAAGCAAATTTTCTCTTCAGTTCAGAAGACTGGAAAGCGATGAAACATATTATAGCGAGGATAAATGAAAATTCCGTGTCTATTGTATTGATTTTTTTTGGTAATTCAAGTTTTTTAGGATAATTCGGATTTATCAGGTAATTTGGGTTAGAAAACCGAACCAAATTTTATGTCGAGTTTTGATATATCTCTGTTTTTATGGTTTTTAACCATCTTGTTCATAGGATTATTTGCGTTTTCTCTGTGTTTTAGAGTCTTTTAGTCCTTTATGAAGTCTTTACAGGTTTTAGGTTGATTTGGAAGAGAATATGGGATTTTGGGACGAAAACGCAGTTTTAGAGATGCAGAATTGTGCAGAAGCGTTAGAAGTTTTCCATTCGTTGAGTATCTTCCCGATGTCAGATTTCGATGATTTTTGGACACAATATAGCCCTTCGAGTTAGCTTTCATTTGGGACCGGATTCATTTATTATCATCGGTGGTTCAAAGTTATGCGCGTTTTACTGAAGATGGATCAATCTAGCCACCAGCTGAAGAAGATAAATGAAAGTAGGTCCAGAAGAATGAAATTCGGCCCATATGAAAGGAGACACGTTTTTTGACCTATTTTACATTAGTTTTCAGCCACCGTTTTGGCACTTTTCATTTTCAACTTTTTCTCTGTAACTTTGGATTTCTGTAATCTTTTGGGAGAAGATAAATCTCTGACTTTACATCTTTTGAGAAGATTTCTGAACCCTTTTGGATCTCTTTTTATTATGATTATGAATCCCTGTTCATCTCTCTCTGCCTTCTCTGCTTCCATGTCTGAGTAGATATGTTGTTAGGTTTTAGGATTTCAAAAAAATTTCATAAATCACTGAATTAGACATAAATAGAGATTTATTTATTGATATCTTCACCTATTGTTATGTTCATTGCTTAGACTAAATTGATCACTTAGTCACTGATTTAGGGTTTAACTTATTCTCCAAAAGCTTATAGGTTGCTTGCTCGAACATAGGTGATCGAATTGTCCTTAGCCAACGAAAGCTGATGCTAAGGCAATTCGTAAACAGATTGAACCTGCCCGTTGAATGCTTGTCTGTAATTCTGAGTTAAAACGACAATTTAGAATTTTAGGTTGCTAGATAAAGTAATTGGTGCCACGACAGTGGATTGATTATACAATTCTGTTTGAGTTCGAGATTGGTGTTTAATTCATTTCTTGAATAATTGTCTGATTCTTGATTGTGATTTTCTGCGAATTTTTCTAAAACCTGACGCTTTTATTTCATAAGTTTACAACTGTTTGCCTTTTTATTATTCACTTTACAACAAAATCACTATTTCTTGTCTTAGGTTCTTTTCATTCTTGCATATTCGTAGTGTAATTTTGGTTTATGTGGATTCGATCTCATCTGTACTACTATTTTTGTCTGTGCACTTGCAGTCTAATTTTGGGTTAAAACTCGTTGTATCAAGTTTCAGTAAAATTTTGCAAATCAATCCAAACCTGACAAGACCCAAACCAAACCAAACCAAACCTCAAAAAATTTGATTTTTATATGGATTCTAAACCTCTCTCCCCAAATTTTGAAAAAAACCTATCCAAACCGACATGAAAAACCCAAATATCCAGGTCTTAAGTTATAGTAAGTAGTGCGGTCAAAATTTTCTTCCAGTCACAATTCATTATTAATGAGTGACTGTACCTTTAATTAAATTTTAATGTTAGAAAACATGAGAGATGCATGCGGTTCATAGTAACAAAGATCTGTACCTTTCTTTTTCTTAGCTAGGTGTAGTTAGAGTCTGTTTTTATTTTTATTTCATTTTTAAATCAAAAATGCAAAAAAAAAAAAAATGGATCATATAATTTATTTATAGATCAATAAAAAAAAAAAAAAAAAGGGATCAAATAATTGATCAATACAATTTACTGTCCCACACCGCATATTTTTTTTTTCTGTTGTGTTTCTCCCGCATAACCTGTACTTGAATTGCTTTCTCCTGTCTCATTCGTTGGTTTGGCACTACGCGACCTAATATCACCATTTTAGTTTTCGACGAATAAAATTTGAATACGTTGTATAGCTTCACCATAATAACATTTGTTTTGTCTAAGGCTTTTAAGATCATATAAAATAGCTAAATAGTTCTGTTAAAAAAAAGAACAGCTAATGAGAGATGACATAAAAAACATACGGAAACTCACATAGTAAAAATGAATTATATATTTTTTCAATATAATTGGATAATATCAACCCGGTCCGATATGATAATTATTATTGTTTTGTCTAAGATTTACTCAATAAGATTTTTCATTATCCAGAACTTCCAATAATTCAATCTTTTAGCGTTTTTTCTATCATCATATTAAGATCCATATTATTAAACTTTTAACTACCTTAGGAATATAACTAATTGCTTTGTGGAAAATAAATATTTCTAAGAGTTTAAAGACCAGAGCTCAGCACATATATTTTATATATTTCACCTGAATAATTTTCCTTGTTTTCTATGCTTAATTTTTTATAGAATTAATTATCCTAAAAACAACTCTCCAAATTTAGTTAATTCTATGGATTTATTTCTAAATTAGCTTAATTTATTTTTATAAATATATTTTTATGTTAAATAAATCATAAATTCATGCTAAATCATCTTACAACAACCTTGTCTTTACTCATTTTTATATATTTTTCTCTCAAACATAAGCTAAATCTTTTACAATATCTAAAACACATAAACTCATTTAATGCATACAAATCTCTATTCTAAACACTAAAATTGCACAAATGGCATCTTATACCTTTGACCTGTATATATCTTCAATTTTTACAATAACTCCGTTGATTCAAAAATTTATTATATTAAATTTTAAAATCACTATTAATAACAAAAAATTAATAACTAATACATGATGTGATTCGTATTTAAGCATTTGTTAACTACTATATTAATTTAAAAGGGAGGATATTTTCAAAAGAAAAATTAAATATCATTATTATATTTAGATGATATGCCATTAGTAAATCTTTGTAAATCCTAATTTTTTGCTTAGATATTTGGAAGACAACTTGCGAGACATGAAGCCTCTAAGTTTAAACCAGGAACCATTCCTGATAGATTCTCCCATTTTTAGGGATATGGTGTTACTGTTACTACCGATGACTTTATTCAATATAAATTATATCGAAAATATACAATTTTTTTTTTTCGGTTATGAAGAAACCGAATTCGTCACCAAGGTAGTAAACATATGATAGACATCATGAATCATAAATGAAGGAACATAACAACAAAGGTACTTTGGTTAAATAAAGCACAATAAAACCACATATAACTCAGAATTTCATGTCCGAACCTCGAAATTTCTCCTCGATGATCATGTCAATTCTTTTCTCCATCTCAGGAGTCAGATAATTCTTCGAGTCACCGATATCCCCTTTACGGAAAAAATGCTTGTAATCAAGTCCTCCAGGCGTTCTTCCGGTCTTGTTGATCTCCAAATTCTTCAGGTTACTAAGTGAGCAAAGATCTAATATCTCTTCCACAGATCCGCTCTTTTCTTCTTGCAACGTAAAAGGACAACCCAAGAACTCAGCAAGTGTCTTGAGCTGAGCATGAGGCTCTGTTTTCAACTCCTCGTACGTCAAGAAAAGCACATTTTTGGGATATTCTAAGCTTCCTCTCCAATAGCTCAAGACATGTTCCCAAAATGGTCCGTAATAGCTAACTCCAGAGCAAAACGACTCGAACATTGACTCCAACAAGCTTTTCTCTTCTTCTATATCTTGATTTGCGCACCTGAAATACCATAACGAAACCAACACGTCTTTCACGTTCCTCCACACGTACACAATCTTACAAGGAGAGTTCTTGAGAGCCACTCGCAGAGTATGGAACGGCATGTGAGTGGAGAATAGCCTCGGGGATGATGAGATATTGGTGAGATCTGGTTTCGAGCTTTTCATGTACAGTTTGAGCTCGAAGAATGGTACTAGGCTATGAGGACTATCATGTAGAAGGGGATGATTATCAGAAGAGTGTTTGGATCTCTCGAGGAGAGCGACTGTGAGAGCTTTGAGCCAAGTAGTGCCAGATTTGGGGAACGAAGCAACGATTATGTCCGTGTCTTGAGGCTCGAAATCTCGTTGGAAACGGAGGATTCCTTGCAAAGTTTTATCCTTGTACCAACATCCTTGGTACATGAACAGCTTCGTACCATCAAAATATACGTCTGAGGGAAGCGAAGAGATCAAATTTATGGTTTCTTCGTCTTCTCTCTGCAGGTTCTTTGAGATCTCCTTATCCATTTTTTTTGTTTTTTTGCTTAAAATGTTTGTTGATTTTTTCGATCGCAAAACATAAACATATATTGGTGTGTTGCTTGATAACGATGTTTTAACGTCAATTAATAAAGTAATTAAAACAAGATTATGGTTAGGTATGTAGTAGTTAGGAGATTTTCTTTTTTCTTTTCAACAAACGCACTTGTTTATTGATTTGTGAAATATGTTCTTCCTCAGTGACGAACTAATGTGGACAAATATGCTTATAAATAAACTAAAAATGAGAATATACTCCAAATAACCCAAATTTCTCATAAATTAAAGTAAATAACTTTAGGTGCTGCAGATCTTTGTTACGATAGTTACATTAACAATTTTCTTATAACGACAAAAAAATTCTAATTATCAACCGCATGATTCGTTTTGGTTTCAAAATTCATTGTTCTCAATTCAACGAAACCGAATTAGACATCAAAGTAGTAACAAAATGATAAACTTCATGAGTCATAAATCATGGATCATAACAAAAACGGTACTTTGATCAAAGAAAGCACAATTGAACGACACATAAAGATCTATATAACTCAAAATTTCAATTCCGAACCTCGAAATTTTTCCTCGATGATCATGTCAGTTCTCTTCCCCATTTCAGGAGTCAATAATTCTTCGAGTATCCAACTTCGCCTTTACGAAAAAAGATCTTGTGATCGGCCCCTCTAGCTGTTTTTCCGGTCTTGTTGATCTCCAAATTCTTCAAGTTACGCGATGAGGAAACGTCTAAGATCTCTTCCACGGATCCGTTCTCTTTTTCTTCCACTGTAAAAGGACAACCTAAGAACTCGGCAAGTTTCTTGAGCTGAACATATGAGGTTCTGTTTTCAACTCTTCTTACTTCAAGAAAAGCACATTCTTGGGATCTTCCAAGCTTCCTTTCCAATAGCTCAAGACATGTTCCCAAAATGGTCTGTAATTGATGACTCCTGCAAAACGAATCGAACATTATGTTGCAGCTTGTAATTCTCAGAATCTGTTGATACTCTCAACAAGAGAAGAGAAACGATTCTTTGGTTTTGAATTGCCATGGAATCGATTTTGCTGTGAGAAAAGTCTCTTTTTTATTAATCAATGAAAACTAAAGAACACAAGAAAAACCCCCTACTCTCTATATATGGAGACGTAAAAGATAAAACCAAATCTCCTAAAATGCAGGAACTAGAATCTTAACGATTAAACATATTAAAATAGCATCATTATCTAAACATAAGATTAAACCAAAAATTGAAATAAGTGATGACGCTGCATCAGGTCGTCTGGGGTGGAGAAAAATTCGCCCTCAAATTTTCATCGTCATCGTGTGCTGCATATGGAACAAGGTGCTTGACATTAAAAACATCAGCTGTGTGCATATGAGGAAGTTGCAACCGATACGCATTGTTGTTGATTTTCTCAATGATTTTTAAGGGTCCAATTTTCCGAGACTTGAGTTTGTTGTAGGTGTTAGCTGGAAAACGGTCCTTAGTTAAGACAGCCCAAACCTCATCCCCCACACTAAACTGTACCTCACGACGGTGAAGATCTACTGCCGCCTTATACTTACTTGTTGCTTGCTCGAGATTGTCTTTGGAGAAGTGATAAATGCAATGCATTCGAGTAATTTGAAACCCGAGAAGGAAGATGAAGAGCTCGGAGAAAAGAAGATTTACAGAACAACGTATATGCTCAGTGCCACAATGTCTCCTAGTTTAGAGAGTCTCGCTAGAAAGTACTTGAGGAATCCAGTTGTGGTCATCATTGGAGAAACCACAAAGTTGGTCACTCAACAAGTGATCATGATCAAAGAATCAGACAAGTTCTCCAAGTTGAAGAAACTGATCGATGAGCTTGGTGATTATAAGACAGCGATTGTGTTTGTGAATACTAAGAACAAGGTTGATTACATTTTTAAGAATCTAGAAAAGTTAGCAAGGTGTCGTGTGACGACATTGCACGCAGGTAAGTCGCAAGAACAAAGAGATATCAGCTTAGAAGGATTCAGGCAAAAGAAATTCAATGTTCTTGTTGCAACAGATGTTGTAGGCCGTGGGCTTAATTTTACTGACTTAGAACACGTCATCAACTACGATATGCCTAACACGATAGATATGTATACGCATCGGATTGGACGAACAGGACGAGCAGGGAAGACAGGTGTTGCGACAACGTTCTTGACTTTTGAGGATAAAGATGTGTGTTTACGGTCTGAAGCAGAAGCTTGTTGAGTGTAATAGTTCGGTGCCACCTGAACTTGCGAGACATGAAGCCTCAAAGTTTAAACTAGGAACCGTTCCTGATAGATTCTCCCATTAAGCCTTTTTAGGGATATGGTGTTCTGTTACTACCGATGACTTTATTCAATATAAATTATATTGAAAAATATACAATTTCGTTTTTCTAGTATGAAAATATACAATTATTTATTCATTTATTTATTGCAATTGATGCTTCGAATATGCTTTTGCACTTTCGTTTTGGTTTCAAATCATTGTTCTCAGTCCAACGAACCGAATTCGACACCAAGGTAGTATACAAACGATAGACATAATGAATCATAATTGAAGAAACATAACAACAACAAAAGGTACTTTGGTTAAATAAAGCACAATAAAACGACATATAACTCAGAATTTCATGTGCGAAATTTCTCCTCGATGATCATGTCAATTCTCTTCTCCATCTCAGGAGTCAGATAATTCTTCGAGTCATCGATATTCCCTTTACGGAAAAAATGCTTGTGATCAATTCCTGTAGGCGTTCTTCCGGTCTTGTTGATCTCCAAATTCTTCAGGTTACTAAATGAGCAAAGATCTAATATCTCTTCCACAGATCCGCTCTCTTCTTCTTGCAACGTAAAAGGACAACCCAAAAACTCGGCAAGTTTCTTGAGCTGAGCATGAGGCTCTGTTTTCAACTCCTCGTACGTCAAGAAAAGCACATTTTTGGGATATTCTAAGCTTCGTCTCCAATAGCTCACGACATGTTCCCAAAATGGTCCGTAATCGCTAACTCCAGTGCAATACGACTCGAACATTGACTCCAACGGGCTTTTATCTTCTTCTATCTCTTGTTTTGCGCACTTCATATGCCAATACGAAACCAACACGTCTTTCACGTTCCTCCACACGTAAACAATCTTACAAGGAGAGTTCTTGAGAGCTACTCGCAGAGTATGGAACGGCATGTGAGTGGAGAATAGCCTCGGGGATGATGAGATATTGGTCAGATCTGGTTTCGAGCTTTTCATGTAGTACAGTCTGAGCTCCAAGAATGGTACTAGGCTATGAGGACTATCATGTAGAAGGGGATGATTATCAGAAGAGTGTTTGGATCTCTCGAGGAGAGCGACTGTAAGAGCTTTGAGCCAAGTAGTGCCAGATTTGGGGAACGAAGCAACGATTATGTCCGTGTCTTGTGGCTCGAAATCTCGTTGGCAACGGAGGATTCCTTGCAAAGTTTTATCTTTGTACCAACATCCTTGGTACATGAACAACTTCGTACCATCGAAATCTACGTCTGAGGGAAGTGAAGAGATCAAATTTATGGTTTCTTTGTCTTCTTCTCTCTGCAGGTTCTTTGAGATCTCCTTATCCATTTTTTTTTTTTTGCTTAAAATGTTTGTTGATTTTTTGGATCGCAAAACATAAACATATATTGGTGTGTTGCTTGATAACGATGTTTTAACGTCAATTAATAAAGTAATTAAAACAAGATTATGGTTAGGTATGTAGTAGTTAGGAGATTTTTTTTTTCTTTTCACTACAAGAAAACACGGACGTAACCGACTGGTATATCCGTCGGTTCCAGAGCGTCGGTAAATATATTCCGTCGGGTACTCAACGGTAATGGCCGATGTTATACCGACGGATATTTAGTCTACGGTCAACCGACAAAAAGCCGGCGGCTAAAAATCCCGACGAATAAACGGTGGATATATCCGCCGGTCCTTCTTCCCGACGGAAAAAGATTATGGAAGCCGTCAGTATGGGTCTATTCTGGTCTAGGAAGCCGGGTTTTTGGACGGTTTATCGATTCATATTCGAAATAGTTTTTTAAATATTTTGTGTAAAAAACGGAAAAATAAAATTGGAATGAACAAATTAGTTATAACCATAATATTTTTAATTAATATTTACAAAAAAACTAATACATAAACATAAAATAAAAAAACATAAAACATAAAGACAAATTACATAAATCAAAAAACAAAAAACATTAACCATAAATATAAAATTAAAACATTAAATATAGCTACGGCAGCTTCATAGTTCCGTAGTTTATTCATCCCGCATCCTCTTCAACAGATCCATACATTGCTTGTGGATCTTCGCCTGTTTTTCCCGACACTCTTTCATCCGATGCGCGACACGGTCCTCCATCTTACCAAGTTTGGTTATCAGCTCGTCAACAATATCTATGAATTGCTTAGCGGGGTCGGGACAAGGACATGCGGGGGGACATTGACCGGAGCCGAAGCCGGAGTCGAGCTCAGAGCCTGGATAGGAGCGCTGGAATCGGGAGCATCGCTCGAAGCAATACTTTCAGAAACCATCTACAATTCAAAAAAATATTTAGTACATAATATTATAATTTAACTAAAATAAAAGTATTTGAAACGAAAACTAACATTTGACGCAGAAGCAGTTCCAAAAATGACAAAGATGAATTAATCCCCACTAGAACTGTAACAGGACATATGATGTGTATTGATTTTAGGAAATTAAATGCAGCAACTAGAAAATACCATTTTCCTCTTCCTTTTATAGATCAAATGTTATACCGATTAGCAAATCACTTTCACTACTGTTTCCTAGATGGATATTCAGGATTTTTTCAAATCCCTATACATTCTCATGATCAAGAAAGAACGGCATTCACATGTCCTTATGGTGCCTTTGCTTATCAAAGAATGTCATTTGGATTATGCAACGCACTTGTAACATTTCAGAAGTGTATGAGGTCGATTTTCTCTGACTTAATCGAATCGGTAGTAGAAATATTTATGGATGATTTTTTTGTGTATGGTTCTTCGTTTGGTGTTTGTTTGTCTAATTTATGCAAGGTACTCAAGCGTTGTGAAGCGACAAACTTAGTGCTTAATTGGAAAAATTGCCATTTCATGGTAAAAGAAGAAATAGTTATTGGGCACAAATTTTCAGAAAAAGGAATAGAGGTGGATAAAGCCAAGATCGAAGTGATGATGAGTTTGGGACCTCCAAAAACGGTGAAAGATATAAGAAGTTTCCTTGAACATGCTGGATTTTATCGAAGATTTATAAAGGATATTTCTAAGACGACACGCCCTCTCACCAGACTATTGTGCAAGGAGGTCGAATTCAATTTCGATGATAAATGCCTTAGAGCTTTCCAAATGATCAAGGAGCTGGTAAGCGCCCCGATAGTACAGCCACCAGATTGGGACCTGCCGTTTGAAATTATGTGCGAGGCTAGCGACTATGCAGTAGGAGCCGTTCTTGGACAGTGGAAAGATAAGAAGTTGAATGTGATTTATTATGCAAGCAGGACGCTAGACGAGATACAAGTGAAGTACGCTACCTAGAGAAAGAACTTCTAGCAATCGTTTTTGCTTTTGAGAAATCCAGACAATATTTAGTCGGCTCGAAAGTGATCGTTCATACAGACCACGCTGCATTAAGGTACCTACTCGTCAAGAAAGATGTTAAACCAAGGTTACTCCGATGGATATTGCTCTTGCAAGAATTTGATTTGGAGATTAAAGACAAGAAAGGAATAGAAAATAGAGTAGCAGATCATCTTTCAAGAATGAGAATAGTCGAAGAGATACCAATTGATGATTCAATGCCGGAGGATCACACTTTATTAACAGAACATTTGAAAAAATCCTTCGAAGACATGGCGTAAGGCACAAAGTCGCAACGCCATATCATCCTCAAACAAGCGGACAAGTGGAAGTTTCAAATCGAGAAATAAAAACAATATTAGAAAAAACGGTGAATATTTCCCGAAAGGATTGGGCTTTGAAGTTAGAGGACGCCTTGTGGGATTATAGAACCGCTTTCAAGACACCTATCGGTACAACTCTTTTTAATCTTCTATATGGTAAATCATGTCATCTACCGGTAGAACTAGAGTACAAGGCTATGTGGGCAGTAAAGATGCTGAATTATGATATCAAGACAGCTGGAGAAAAATATCTCATGCAGTTAAATGAACTAGATGAGATTCGTCTTAATGCTTACGAGAATGCTCGCATATACAAGGAGAAGACTAAAGCATTTCATGACAGGAAGATACCTAAACGAGAATTTAAAGAAAATGATCAGGTTCTACTTTTCAATTCTCGTTTAAGACTTTTTCCAGGCAAATTTTGATCTTGCTGGTCCGGGCCTTTCAGAATCAAATCAGTAACACTTTACGGAGCTATTGAACTTTGGGGAAAGGATGGAGAAAGCTTCCAAGTGAACGGACAATGCTTAAAGCCATATAAAAGTTCAGAAATCGTTGGTGAACAAGATGTCATAAGTCTAGAAGATCCGCCTGATTTTGTTGACGAGCCTTAACATCACCGACGGGAAGGCACCGTCCAGCTCAACGATGTTAAACGAGCGCACTTGAGAGGCATTCTTGTAACTATAGTATTATCTGTAAATATAGTATTAACGTTTTCATTTTTGTTTCAGATTATCGAACAAGTCATACGAAGTCAAGACGGAGATTTCAGGAAAAAGAATATTTGGACCGAGAATCGGCCAATCAGGGTCGATTTTGTTCTAAAAATTTTACGAAAAATTCCTGAACAGATTCACGGAGGTTCCACCGGCCAATCAAGGTCTATTTTCAAGTTGAAATTTTCCAAAAAGGATTCATGAACCACAAATCATCCAATCAAGCCCGATTTTGAATTCTGGGTAGCAAAAATTAGACCTAGAGTCGGCCAATCAGGGTCGATTCTGGCCGGTTTTTCTGCAAAATTCGATTTCGTCCGGTACCGAGTGAGGTAAGTTCGGTTTATTTATATTAAAAAAAATCGATTTCTTCCTCAACCTAAAAAAAAAAATCGATTTCTTCACACCAAGCTCTCACACCATTCACCACTCTTACACTCTTTTTCATTGAAATTTTGTGCAAAACTACTTATTTCTCTTTCATTTTTACTCTCATTACACCTCTTTCATCCACAATCTCCAAAAAAGATATGTTCCCAAAAACCCAATTTCTCCATAATTTTCTAAGATTTTGATTTTGATGAGAATAGGTAGAAATTTAGTTAGAGAATCATGGGTCTTGCTAGTTTTTGTTAGGGAACTTAGGATTTGAGTTTAATTTTAGATTAGAATGGAGAATTTGTGATGCAAAAAAGTTAGGGTTCTTGAATTGAGTTTGAATTTGAAAATTAGAAAATTAGTAATTTTTGATTTAATTGTTAAATTGAGTGTGGTATTATGTTATTGAGCAATTTAGATTAGTTTTTCATTAGATAATTATTTGATTTTAGTATTGCTCAATAACATAGGCCACACATTGGTGAATTGGATTGTTGAGTTTGTTAATTTTGTAGGATAATGGGAAGAAAAGGAAAACAACCACCAAGAGAACCTACATCACCACCACCACAACGGATCGCTCCAACACGTGCTAAGAACAAAGGGAAAGCAGTGGCTGAAAGTTCCAATGCACCGGTTCAGCCTAAGTCATTGAGTTTTCGGTGAAGATTGGATAAGCTTCTCGCTACAGATTTTGTTCAAATTCGATACCCAGACAAAATCATTTTGAGCGAGATGGGTATCCTTGACGATGTTGAGATGATGTTTGAGAATATGGGATTGAGTTACTTCTTCAAGATGGAATATCACGCCTACAAGCAGGAAACCTGCGAGTTCTTGGCCTCAGTCTCACTCTGGATCGCAGACAAGTATGACGACGAGCTTGGATCGATTAACTTTCGTGTTGGTAAAGAGCGATTCGATGTCACTTTCGAAGAGCTTAATGATATATTTGGGTTCGCTGAGGGGAGTTTACCAGAGATCTCCATCAGTAAAAATGAGATGGATGAAGTGTGGACAGATATTAGCGATAGGGATTTATGAGCTGGGTAGACAAAAGCTTCTTCAATCTGTAATCCTGCGATACGATATGTCCAGAAGGCATTGACACTTACCTTCTTTGCACGTTCTGAGATAGGTAACATCCACCAGGGTGAGTTGGCTATGATAATTGAGGGGATCAAGCCACTGTACACTCGTTGCGAATATGGACGAGAGATCTTAGGAATTCGTCAACCGTTGTGTCTTGGTGAAATTTTAGCGCAACACTTAGTAAATTTTGGCAATGTAGCCTGGCGAACCAAGATGAAGAGCCACATGATTAATGTTGGTGGTAACATCACACCGATTCTGCTGCATTGCGAGATTGATCTCGGGTTTTCCCAGGGATATTCTACGCATTGACGGATCTTATGCCTCGGTGACAAGATTGTTTATCGATTCCTTTATACTAAGACCCATGAGAGGAAGATCATGTTACCTCTGCCCGAGCTCACCACCATTCACGTACACTCAAATGTGATATTCTTGCTGGCAAAGGAGCACGAGTTTCAGGCAGCAGACCATCCACCACTCCGCTCATACACGCTTAGGCGAGCGAGAGACAGCAGCCAGGCCACATCTAGTGGACATCTCTATGGTAGTGCTCGCTTTCTCTACGAGCCTTTTGATGAGGCTATTTCTACCAAACCAGTTCGCGTTGCACACGAGCATCTCCGTCTTGTTCAGAGATGGAACAAATGGCAAGATAAGACCATTCATAAGCTTGTGGCTGGGATGAAATCTTTGAGGGAAGAGATCAAGAGCCTTAAGGAGATGATAGTCGGATCGAGTAGTCGCGATGATGTAGAGTCACACACCGAGCTCGATCCCGATGACGACTCACTGCAACTCTTATTCTTACGTTTTTATCGTGAATCTACAGTAGTTCTTCTATTTTGTAATCATTTATATTCTTCTCTACTGTTTTTATTGTTCATTATATCTTCAATTTTATTCCTTATCATTGTTAGTAAAAGCATGAGCGAGTAGATCTGTAGATCTCTCGGGTGAATGACGATGGATGAGATCTACTAGTCAGAGTTTGATGTCTTAGGTGCTTAATATGTTTAGCTACCTTTTATACGTTTTTAATGCTAGATCTGTTCTCATGGAAATAATCTAAGGGCTAGGTTGAATCCAGTAGGTATAGCTTGGTGTTAATAAACTCTCTTTGCCATGAGAGTTTATAGAAGTTTCATATTTGCATATTTGGAATTATAGCTATTCGATAAATCTATTCGTATTTGTATGCTTATCTAGATTAACTCTAATCAAGTTAGTTTAGCATCGTAGAATCTGGATGTCACGAAAGTGAATCTAGATTTCGGAATTAGACAAATTACGAGCTTAATTACCTTTGTAGGAATATAACAGTTAATTAGGTTGGTCAAAAATGGATTGTGTTCATTGCTTGTAGGAGCGTCACGAGAGTGAGTTCTTGCAAAGAGTTTAGTTTACCACGAGAGTGGACTAGACAATTTATCATATCTCTAAGATCGATAGATACTTGCAATAGGTTAAAAGACATCATTATCAAATTAGTAGATTCTCAGAAGTCATTCCTCCACCTTTGAGGTCAACTGCTTTATTAATTTTTTTACACTTATTTATTTTATTGCATCTTTTAATATTTATTGTATGCAATTTAGCTATTAGAAACAAAACTCCAAAACCTTTATTTTTAGCTTAGATTAGATTTATTCTTGTAATTCCTGTGTAATTATTCTCAGTCTTTGTGGATCGATCCCGTACATACTACGATTGCATCATTGTGCACTTGCGGTATATTCGAGTTAAACTCTCGAGATTCTCAGCTCAGATGAAACCTGTGAAGAGGTAATAAAAACCTCCTATCAAGTAACAACGTACATAGGTGAGAAAGGAGCGCTTTTCTTAGCTGTGCAAGAACAATTGGAATTCCAATAAATAGATAAATATGAGCCCAAATAGCCCACATTTCTCATAAATTAAAGTAAATAACTTTAGGTACTGCAGATCTTTGTTACGATAATTACATAAACAATTTTCTTATAAAGACAAAAAGTTTCTAATTATCAACCGCATCATTCGTTTTGGTTTCAAAATTCATTTTTTTCTCAATTCAAAGAAACCGAATTCGGCATCAAAGTAGTAACTTTGTCAAAAGGTACTTTAATTTGATTAGGTCTGTGCACGAGTACCCGTTATCCGTCCGATTCATCCGGTCCGCCCATATTTGGTCCGCAAAAGCGGGTACCCGCCCCGTTCAAAGCAAGTAACAAGACGGATATATCCATTACCCGCAAGTACAAGTACAAATCGAAAAAAATTTCTGTTACCCATCCCCGTTACCCGTCTCGTACCCGTTATCCGCTACCCGTCATCTGTTACCTGTAAAAAATACATGTTACCTGCAAAAATAAATATGTTACACGCAAATAATATCCTTTAGCCGCAAAATATACATGTTACCTGCCAAAAAAATACCCATTACCCGCCAAAAATATCCGTTATCTGCAAAATTATCCATTACCCGCGGATACCCATAGCGGGCCAAATAACCGGCAAATTATGATTTTTAGGACGGGTACCCGTTTGACCGGGTACAAGTACAAAACGGACGAAAATAGCGGGTAACCTCTCCGTGCCCAGGCCTAAATTTGATCAAAAAAAGCACAATTAAACGACACATAAATATCTATGTAACTCAAATTTCAAATCCGAACCTCGAAATTTTTCATCGATGTCATGTCAATTCTCTTCTCCATTTCAGGAGTCAGATAATTCTTCGAGTAGCCAACTTCGCCTTTACGGAAAAAAATCTTGTGATCGGATTATTTTTCCTTCTATTTTGGCAACTTGGTTTTACTGGGGTCTAAATTTTTTTATTGTTTGGAAAATATATTAACCAAAGAGGAATAAAATAGATTATATAGTTTGTATTTAGTTTCAACTTTGAATGACCGAAGGATAAATTATTTTGTTGAAAGAAAAAAAAGGAAATTATTTTTTGGCATGAAAATATTTTTCTCTTGATTTTTCTGGAAATGAAACTGAAATTTTGATTTTTGTCAGTTTCTATCGAATTTGGTGGTTTCTAGCTCAAATTATTAATATGTTAGCTAAAAAAAACTTTATTTGTATATAAATAATCATTTCCATTCATATGAAAAGAACAAAATAGTGAAAAAAATCTTTGAATGAAAATATGTCTCTTTCTGTGAATAAAATTGTAAGTAAAACGGAATTAACGAAATAGATTTTACTTTCATCATTTTAGCTCTTTTATTTTTTTCATTGTCATAATTTTAGTTCAGTTTATTATTTTGGATAAATATTTGATTGAGAAAAAGAAATAAGCAAAACTGGTAAAAGCTGGCCGTAATTGTGATAAATGTTTGAATGAAAATATCGGGAAAAGAGAGAGAGATAGAGAAGGCATTTTGATCTATCAATCACCAATGCTGCAAAACTTAGAAAAGCACATATTAGACAGTCAAAATCAGATCTTGATGAAGGGAATAAGTCTCGAGGAAGTAAGAAAGGTTGTCTTTAATATGAATCCAGATAAGTGTTCAAGACCTGATAGATTATTTGGAGCTTTTTTCCAAAATCATTGGAATATTGTTGGAGGAGATATCCTCTGGTTAGTGCAAAGCTTTTGGGAATCAGGGGAACTAGACAGCATAATCAATGAAACAAATATTTGTTTGATCCCCAAAAAGAATCTTCCACAAAAACTCAGCGAGTTCAGACCATTAAGCCTTTGCAATTTCAGCTACAAAATCATTGCTAAAGTACTGGCCACTAGACTAAAGCAACTCTTACCAGACATCATTTCAGAATCGCAAGCAGCTTTTGTGAAAGGGCGGTTGATCTTTGATAACATCTTGATGCACACGAGGTGCATCATGCCTTGAGAACTAAGAAATCTATTGATGCAGGGTTCTTGGCAGTGAAGACAAATATGCTCAAGGCATTTGATTGAGTGGAATGACCCTTTCTAAAACTCTTACTAGCTAGGCTAGGATTCTGTGAGGAGTGGATTGTAAGGATCATGGCGTGTGTCTCCTTTTCAACTTTCAGCATCCTTATCAATGGCAACCAACATGGATAAGTTAGCCCTTCTAGAGGCTTACGACAGTGAGATCCTCTCTCTGTGTTCTTATTCCTTTTGGTAGTAAAAGTTGTCGGAGCCAGCTTCAGCAGAGCAGAGCAGAGGAGCAACATCTTATAACAGGCATCTAGAAATCAAAAGGCTCCCCACCCATCTCCCACATGCTTTTCGCCGATGACAATCTGTTTTCTTGCAGAGCATCTATTGAGAAGATCACCGTGGTTAGGAACCTATTGGATGAATATAGCCGTATCTCAGGCCATAAAGTTAGCTTCCCAAATTCAACCATAAGTTTTGGATAAAAAGTGTCAGACCAAGAAAAGGGGCTGATTAAAATGGTAGTGGGAATAACAAGAGAAGGAGGACAAAGTCAATACTTAGGACTCCTTGAACTCTTCATAGGATCTAAGATAAAATATCTTAAATACCTAGAAGACAGAGTGGCTAGCAAACTCAATTCTTGGAACACAAGATATATGTCCCAAAGAGGCAAATAAACTTTGGTCAAAACAGTAGACTTAGCACTCCCGACCTACACTAAGAGATGTTTTAAGCTGCCAAAAAAGCTTTGTGCAAAGATCACATCCACCCTCTCCACTTTTTGGTGGAAAAATCCAAACACTAGAAAGGGATACACTGGAAAACCTGGAGTAAAATGGATAGGTCAAAGAGGGATGGAGGAATCGAGTTTAAAAATATTGAAGGGTTCAATACTGCACTCCTCGGGAAACAATTATGGGTACTGACCTCAATTGAGAACTTGCTGCTGGTGAGAGTGCTTAAAGGAAGATATTACCCAACTTGTTCACCCCTTCAAGCCACTATAGGCAATAGGCCATCCTTCGGCTGGAGAAGCATCTTGTAGCTCAGTCACTGATGGAAAAAGGGATGAGGAGAGAATTATGGAATGGGGAAGATGTGGAAATGCTATATGATCCTTGGTTGCACACAAAGCCCCTAAGACCACCACAACCTAAAGAGGGATTTGATCTTGAATCTTACAATCTCTCTCTCTCTCTCTTCAAGGGCTGATCAGTGGAACATGCACATGTTGAATGTCGGGTTTGAGAAAGCAGAAGTGGATCTTATTTGTGAGGTTAAACCCGGGAAAGTGATCCCAAAATCTAAGTATTTCTGGATTTACAACAATAATGGTACCTACACGGTAAGATCTGGTTACTAGTTGTGGATGAGTAGAAGCAAACTAAAAGAGAAAGCTGGTGAAGTGACCAATCCAAGCTTGAACCCCTTATTTGAAGCATTATGTAAGGTAAAGACAACTCCAAAGGCAAAGCATTGCCTATGGAGATGCATAAGTGACTGTTTGGCAGTGGGAGTAAACTTAAAGAAGAAGCGCATGAATTTAATGGTTGAATGCCCTCGCTGCCGGGACAAAAATGAAACAATAAATCATATGCTCTTTACCTGTCCATACGCCAAGGTTTGTTGGGCCCTATCTCCTGTAAGTTTCTTGTTCTACCCACAACCTGACTCCTCCTTGTATGAGAATCTAGCAAGGTTATTAATACCTTAGGAAGTGGACTCAGAGGAAGTCAGGAAGAGGTTGATCTCCTGGCCATGGATATTGTGGTGTATATGGAAAAGCTGAAATAATAATCTATACTCGGGATTGGATAAACAAGCTGATAAATTGATTGAGAAGGCATTCTTGGATGCTGAGGAATGGCTACAAGCCAATGTCAAACAACCAATAAAGCCACCAGCCTCAACAACAAACATAAGGAATGTAAGGTGGAAGCCACCTATTCAGGGAAATCTCAAGTGCAATGTTGATGAATCATGACTAAAGACCTCGGAGAAATGTGGAATTGGCTGGATATTAAGATATCATAGTGGAGTGATAAAATATTTTGGAGCAAAATGCTATCCTAAGCTAAGCTCAGTCCTTGAAACTGAAGCCACAACTATGGCATGGGCAGTATCCTGTGTCAAACAACTAAATTATTCAAGTGTCTGTTTCAATTAGATTGTGAGATTCTTTTACAAGCAATTCAGGTACCAGATCAGTGGCTTCGGCTTGGAAGCTTCACGGGTGACATTCTAAATGGCCCTATACTTAATGATTATGGTGAAAACCTCACATTTCGGTTTACACATCAAAAATGCAATAAGGCGGCAGATGCAATTGCGCATCAAGCCTTGATCTGCTCAGTTTAATTTGGTTTAGTTCATATTGTACCTTCTATTTGGCTATCGCCAATAGTAGAAAATGATAAACATATTGTTGATTCTCGTATTCTATATATTAACGGAAGTAGTTTTCATGTGAAAAAAAAATAGAAAAAACACGTGTTTGTAGAGTTTTGTGTCAGTCTCGTTATTTGATTTGTGAACAAAAGTGTGAAAAAGAGACAAAAGAGGAGTCAAAGAAAGTCACCCAAACCCAAAGACATCTTTCTTTTTCTTCTTAGCAGCTATTACAAAATAGTAAATCTAATAGTAGTAGTAGCCTTCAATTTACGACGATGACAACCCCAATAATTTCAACATAATACTAATAAATTAGGTTTACTGTAACAAAAAAAAAACATATCTCTAGATTGGAATATTGGATATACCAATTATCTTCTGGAATGTGAGTGGATTGAGACGCATTGACTCCATGATCCTGCCTATCTTCTTGGAGACCTTTTTTTTGTTGTTGGGAGTTCTAAAAATTATGATGTCTATAAAAATTTTTGCTCGTTTTTATAATATCCAAACACAAAACTCGTTGTTTTCGTATTATTTAACGAAATGTGATAGGTTGCAGATCATTAAAAGATAGACATTTAGGCTGGTATCAACTATCTAATAACTCTTACTTAAAGATACTAAAATAACTATACAAAGGCTTTTTTTTTTTTGGATGGAATTTTTAAATCATAATTGACTAAAAGAAATTTCTCAGATAAATTCAATCATGATTTCAGCTACGTTCAAAACTTTCAGGTGATCCAACACCTCCAAAACATCCGTTTCACGTCCAAGTCGTGTTTAGAAACATTGGTAACTTATAAAGATTTGTAACTTAAGGAGTGAAACTATCATGTGACCGAATAAGTCGGTTCTACTAGTGACCGAATGAGAATATACTCCAAATAATCCATCAAAGTATTAACAAAATTATAAACTTCATGAATCATAAATCAAGAAACATAACAACAAAAGGTACTTTGATCAAAGAAAGCACAATTAAACGACACATAAAAGATTAAAGATTAGTATTGAGAAATCAACACTCTTTTTTGGAGGAGTCTCGAACTAAGTTTGTTAGGACATTATCTCCACTTTTATGTTCGCCAAAAGTCAGCTACCAGTCCGTTATTTGGGTCTTCCCATCTCACAAAGAGATTAACACCTTCGGATTATAAAGTGTTGCTGGATAAGATACGAGTCATTTTGTGGACATGATGTTTTCTATCGTTTGCAGGTCGCTTACAGCTCACAACACGATCATTATTAGTCTAAAAATTTTCTAGATGTCTGCCTTCTACTTACCTAAGGGATACATCAAAGAAATTGACAATTTATGTTTAACTTTCTTATGGTCGGGGCCAAATCTAAATCCACAGAAAGCAAAAATAGGTTGGGAAAACATTTCTCGACCTAAGCGAGAAGGAGGTCTAGGTATTAAAAAACCTTGTTGAAACAAATAAAGTGAGCTGTTTGAAACTAATTTGGAGGATAATATCACAGCAGCAATCGCTCTGGGTTTCTTGGATTTGGAAAACTATTATTCGAAAGGGTTCTTTTTGGGGTATGAAAGAGAATTGTATGAGATCATGGATTTGGAAATTTTTTATCAAATATAGAAGCTTGGCTAAATCTCTACGTTGGGTCGAGGTAAAAAATGGACTTACAACCTCTTTTTGGTACGATTCTTGGTGTGAATCGTGAAGATTGGTCGATATAACAGAGAATATAGGGGTAACTGATCTCGGTATCCATCTAGCGGATACTGCAGTGTAGCTATGAAATCAAACCGGCCTAGAAAAAACTGCTCGAAAACTCTTAACACAATTGAAGTTGCTCTAACCTGTCTCCAGGAAAATCAGTTGGCGGCAAATGTCATACATATGTGGTAGCATACATCTGATTCATTCAAACCCAAGTTCACAACAAAGAACACTTGGAAGATTATCAGGCAAGCTAACTTGAACGTGACCTGGTACAAAGCTGTTTGGTTCTCGAATGCAACACTAAAGTTTGCCTTCTTATCATGGTTGGCGGTCCAAAATAGACTCTCAACAGGAGATATAATGAAGAGATGGAGTCAAGGGATCAATTCGGGTTGTATCTTATGCAACGAATTGGAAGAAGATCGAGATCATCTTCTATTTAACCGCAGGTTTTCAATCTAAGGTGTGGTCTAAAGTGAGTCATGGATTTCTGGGATCTGAGTTCACCTCAAACTGGAACCAACTCATTTTGATCCTCAACACTTCAGCCATGCCTCGACTAAAATTATTCCTTCTTAGATATGTATTCCAATCAACAATCTATTATCTGGAGAGAGAGAGAAATTCAAGAAGGCATGGAAAAACTCCAAAACCATCATCAATTCTTATTAAACAGATAGACAAACAAGTTAGAAACATCATCACTTCGATACTGGAACAAGGATGTATAAAATATGAGGAGCGATGTAGTTGAGGTTCTCAACATTAGGAAGCTAGTCTGTTTAGTGATATATTCCATATTTTACGTATTCTAACCATATTGTAAGAGTCTATTTAGAGTCTTTTAGTCCTTTATGAAGTCTTTACAGGTTTTAGGTTGATTTGGAAGAGAGTTTGAAATTTAGAACGAAAACTCGGTTTTGGAGATACAGGATTGTGCAAAAATGTCAGAAGTTTGCCATTCGTTGAACATTTTTCCGATGTCGGATTTCAATGAATTTTGGAGACAAGATATCTCTTCGAGTTAGCTTTCCTTTGGGACTCGTTTCATGTCACTATCATCGGTGGTTCAAAAGTTATGATTGTTTTATTGAAGACAGGTCAATCTAGCCAGCAGCTGAAGCAGATGCAGAAATGGAGCGGTGAGACCTCAGATCGATCGACTTTTGCGTTGAATTTTCAGATCGACCATGGCACCCAGGGTCGACTGATCCACACCCAAATCAACCTGTCTAGACCCAAATCGACCGATCCAGCCCAAAAATGAGAAAATAAAAAAGGAAGACTTTCATATTTGCCCCAGATTGTCCTTATCTCTTTAGGGTTTGACCAAAATATGTTTAGAACTATAAATAAGGGTTTTTAAGCCATTGTTTAGGCTATGCTTTGATATTATTCCAATTTTTCATATTTCATCTCTAAGAGAAAATTTCTTATACCTTTTTTCTTATTTCAATCAATTATGGTGTTTTACTTAATCATTGTTTGTTCATATCTTCCTATGTTGAGTAGTCTCCTAGTTAGGTTTTAGGGTTTTAAAGGATTTCATGAATCACTGAATTAGACATAGATAGGGAGTTATCATTGTTAATCTTCTTCGATTGTTGTTCTCGTATCTTATACTAAATTAATCACTTAGTCTATGATTTAGGGTTTAACCTATTCTCCAAAAGTTTATAGGTTGCTGGATAGAACATTAGAAGAGCAAATTGTCTTTAACCAACGAAAATTAATATTAAGGCAATTAAAGAACAGATTGATCATGAATGTTTGTCTGTAATTCTGAGTTCAAACAATAGTTTAGAATATTAGGTTGCTTGATAAAGTAATTGGTGCCACGACAGTAGATTGATTATACAATTCTGTTTGAGTTCGAGATTGATGTTTAATTCATTTCTTGAATAATTGTCTGATTCTTGATTTGTGATTTTCTGCTAATTTCTTTGAAACCTAACGCTTTTTAATCCCCTATATATTATTTGGAGAGTACACTTATAAATAAACATTAAAAAGTGTAAATATTTACATCATATTGTCATTATATCAAAGAACAAATTTAAATCTCTCATTAAGGATATTTTAGTCATAAGTTATTATGTGATCATTTAATTAAAATAAAATATTTATGGTAACTAATTAAAATCAAATATTTATGGTAGCTAATTAAAATTCTATATTTATGGTAACTAATTAAAATCCTATATTTATGGATATAAAAAAATCATATTTATAGGAGATATTATATAGAATATTTTATAATGAAAAAAGTTCATAAAATCTTTGCCAAAATTTTGATAATATATATATATATTTATTTATATATGTATTTAGTATTTATCTTCTTAATTTATAATCTAAATAAAAATTTATAATATCGAATTACAAAAAAAAAAAAAAAAATCAACCCGTGGAGTAGCACGGGACATTTCTAGTTCATTGTTTACAACTATTAGTCTTATTTTTTTGTTCCCCTTACAAACAACTTTTTTATTTAGTCTTAGCTTCCTAATCAATCTCTATAGTATGTAGTGTAACAATTGATCCTCGTGGATTCGATCCCTAAATACTGCAACGTACTAGGATTATTTGCATAGACCTGAGTGAAAGATCCAACTATCAAATTAGCGCCATTATCGGGGATCAATAGCGTTGCCTTCAGATTTGAGACTGATATTTAGTCTAAGATCTTACTAATTTCGTTTTATTTTTGCTTGCTTTTGTGTTTCAGGTGCATGCCTAGAACGAGTCAAGGCTCTAACAACCACCTGCAACTGACCGACCAAGAGCTTGCTAAAACAGAATACACAAACAGAAAAGCGAAGAAAGAACAATCAAGACTAGCCAACATGGATGATAATTTTGACGCACAAACACTAGCAGACTCACAAGCCGCTACGGCTAATGAACTCTAGACTATACGACAACAGATGCAACAATTGCCACAACAACAACAACAGCAAAACCAACAGCGTATTAGGGTCATTGACACACCTCATACCTTCTACCAGAACAAAGTTGTTATATGTCCACCAGAGAATGCAAGGCAGGATTACAAAAATCAAGCCTTAGATGATTGGATTGGTGAAGCAACATCTATTCCATGGGTTACCTGCTGAAAATCTGATGGATCATATTGAGAACTTTGAGGAAATCTGCAGTACTACAAGGTCAAATGGGATACCTGCTGATTACCTCAAATGCAAGTTGTTCCCGTTTTCTCTATCAGATAAAGCTTCCCGATGGCTTAAGTCACTACCTGCGGGCTCATTGAAGAGTTATAGATCACTTCTACACAAAATCCAAGATTGCTTCTCTGAGGAATAAGATCACTGCTTTTAAGCAACATTCAGGAAAGTCTTTCTGTGAAGCTTGGGAGAGGTTTAAGGATTACAACAGAGAGTGTCCTCACCATGGGTATTCAGATGAGCAGATTCTCAATATCTTCTATGATGGGGTCAACTTGGATTACAAGAATGCGCTCAATGCTGCTAGCAATAGAGACTTCATGACAAACCACAGCAGGATATTAGCTGATAGAGAACTTGGCTGCAAGTTCTAACAGTCGTTGTGCAGAGTATGATCGTTCCAAACAAGGTCAGTAATGTTGAGTCTCAGAAGATTGATGAGATGAGTACAAAAGTAAATTTGCTGATGAAAGCAAATCAGAGGGGGTTTTAGCTTTGTGAAGATGGTACAGAGGCCATTCGCTGTGAGGAAAACACTGAGGAACTGCATGAGGTGAATTATGTGAATGGACAGGGTCTCGTGCAGAAAAGGGGTTTCAATCAGAATTACAAAAGCCATCCAAATCTGTCATACAAAAGCACAAATGTTGAGAATCTTCAGGATCAAATCTATCCACAGCAGAAAAAAATGTTCGTGCAAAATCCGGGCGTCACTGGTATTCCACAAAGTTTTCAGGGAAAGCAATTCATGCAAAATCTGGGTCAGAATCATTTACAGGGTGGTTTCCAGCAAAGTCAGCCATTCAGCAACTTCCAGATACTTGCAAGCTCAGCGAGTGGTTCTCAAGACAAGTTAGAAACTCTTATGCAACAACTTCTGTTCCATCAACAAAAATCTGCCAACGAGATCAACACAAGAGTGGACAACATGTACAAAGATCTCAACAATAAGTATGAAGTTATTACAAATCACATGAAGCTGTTTGATACTCAAGTTGCTCAGACTGCAGAAACAATTAAGAGATAGCAAGGTGTTTTTCCAGCGAAGGGAGAGCATATCCACGGTCTGGAGATGGTTCTAGTAGCTGACGAGCTAATATGCATTATGTTGGAGATGAAAAACGGGCTGCTTTAGAGAACAAGTTTGGGGATATGCTGCAACAGATCCTAGATGGACAAAGCAAGAACTCTCATGAGATATCTGATTGATAGCATCGTATTTTACATGCTTTCTTGCATATATTTACCTTAGTTTTATATGTTTGTAACTAGCATTTAGGATAGTTTTAATGTATTTGCATTTGTTTATGTGTTTATAGGTACTTGGAGGAAATCATACACTTTCAGAGCATTTTGAGACCCTTAGAAGCTATAGGGACCCAGGATGGTCGATGCTCTTCCTCGGATCCGAACTTGAAGCCGAAGACGAAGACTATCGACACAAACATCGACCAGTATTGGTCGATGCTCATCCTGCATAAGCCCATCGACCACAAGCATCGGCTCAAGACCGTCGATGCTGAGTCACTATGCAGAAAAGGAAACTTTCGGTTAATGCGAACTTGCAAGTTATGGAAGCTTATGATCTCGAGTTATGACTTTTCAGAAGCTTCTAAGGACGCCCTAGAGTCCTCCAAGCCACCTAAACTCTATATAAACTCATGTATTCTCACTAGACACAAGTTTAGCCTCTCTAGCCACTTTTTGTCTCACTTTCAATAAAGAGTTCTTCTTTTAGGTTTACTTCTCTCTTATGCTTTTGTTTATGTTTATGCTTTTATTTCGATTTCTGTCTTGTTCTTTAGTTTTTTTATTTACTGTTTTATGAACCTATTCTTTGTCTATGTCGTCACCCTCGGAAAGACAAGAGAGTAGATCCTTTAGACCACTAGGGTGGTGGTCGATGATGAGATCGAAGATTTAGGATTCAACATGTACGATTGTTCTTGACCGATCTAACTACTTTAATATGCACTCTTAATGCAAAGTCATGTCCTATGGGATGTGCTTAAGGGTATAACCAAATCAGTAGATGCGGTTATACGAATAGAAGCCCTTAGCACCACGAGAGTGGGTTAAAACTTCAGATTTGCATATTAGGGAGTATTAGTTAGCATCGAGTTTGTTGTTTGATGGATTATCTTAAAGCTAATCTAATTGTGGCCAAAGTTAGATTATGATCTCAGGAATACATCACCACGAGATTGGGATTGTATTCTAGAAATAGATCTATCATTTACTATTCATCTTAGACACACTCTAATGCAAGCTAAACAATTGGTTAATCGGTTGGTAGTGTGACAACGTCTATCGATGTGTCTCTCACACATAAGAGTAATCGATGATGGGATGCGTTTAATGCGTGAAAGTCACCATGATAGTGGGTCTGACACAGTGTCTAGCATACCATGAGAGTGGACTAGCCTACTACGATTATCCCTTGATCTACAACATACACTAAAGAGGTAGAACATGAATCCTATAATCTGAAATCTCTGATAAATAGACTATCACCCAATTAACTGTAAATATTTAATTAAGTATTTTAATTTATGTTATTTTGTTTATGTTTATTTATTTATGTTATTTATATTTCTGCAATTTAATTTATGCAATTTACTTTTCTGTAATTTACATTTCTGCAATTTAATTTATGCATTTTAATATCCGCAATTTAATTTTCGCACTTTAATTTCTGCAATTTACTTTTCCGTATTTTAATTTATGCAATTTACTTTATCACTTTATTTTCAATAATTTATTTTATGCAATTTAATTTCAGTATTTAATTTATGCAATTTAATTTATATTATTTATTTTATATTATTTAATTTATGTCTTTTACTTTTAAGTCTTTTATTTTATTTATTTTAATCGCATCATATAGCTTAGGACACAACTCCCCTGTTTTATTATTCCTCCTAAATTAGATTTATATTTGCATTCTCTGTGTAGTTATTCTATTCTCTTTGTGGATCGATCCCGTACGTACTACAATTGCATGACTGTGCATTTGCGATCCTATGGGTTAAACTCTCGAGACTACTTTTTAGTAGTGCTTGGGTGAAACCTTTGAGGGAAATAACAGGTGGTGAAAACCACACGATTTCCTGATGACCACTGATCTTACTTGAAAGTTAGAGAGCCTGAGTTGTGAGTTTCAACGCATGTTAAAGGCCAGAGAGAGTGTAATATGTCCAGATCAATCAGACTCTTCCAAAACAGTTCAGTACAGCTCAGCTAATAAATCCTGTCAAGTACAGCTCAGCTAATAAATCCTGTCAACAACCAGATCGATCAATCCAATTTGGATCGATCAATCCTACTCAGCAGCAAATGGCGAGCAGTTCTCAGATCGATCGATCTGTTGTGGATCGATTGATCCAATCTTCAGCTCCAGGAAAGAAACATGCACCCGCGAGTCCTCCTCCATATGTTCCAAAGATTTCATATCCATGTTCAGTTAAGCCTCTTCAATTCAATTTTCTGCCAAAGCTTGCATATCCAGGAAAGTTTGTGGTCCCGTGTTCTATTAATGGAGTAGCTTTTGAGGATTCTTTGTGCGATTCTGGTTCTACAGTGAACATCATGTCTATGGACATCGCAGGACGTTTGGGGATTAAAGATATTCAGTCTTCTGACATGACCCTCAAGTTTGCTAATGCAACAATAACATCATCACGAGGATGCATCCGTGACCTACAGGTACGAATTGACAAATGCTTGATGCCTTGTGATTTTCAGGTAGTTGCAATGAGTGAGAGAGCTGACAGGAGGGGAAGTTGTTACACTCTCCTCACCACCAAGTTTCACCCGAGTTTTCTCGAGAGTTTAACCTGATGTGACCGCAAGTGCACAGTCAATGCAATTGTAGTACAAACGGGATCGATCCACAGAGACTGAGAATAACTACACAGAGATTGTAGAGATGAATCTATCTAGGTGAATTATAAAGGTATGGGGATTTTAATTATATTATCTAAAATGCATAAAATAAATAAGCAATAATTAAATTACTGAAATAAATTGCGTAAAGTAGATAGCAGAAATTAAATTGCATAAAGTAAATTGCGTAAATTAAAGTGCATAAATTAAATTGCATAAAATAAATAACATAAAATAAATGACATAAATTAAATAACATAAATATAAAATAACTTTATTTAAATAACTTTAAATAATAAATAACAATTTATCTCTATCGTGTATGAGAATGATTTCAAGGGGTCTATCTTTCAGATTCATGTTCTACCTAATAAATTTGTTTTTGTCAATCATTGTGTCCGACCCACTCTCGTGGCGACTTTCACGCATAGCGCACAATCTCATCATCGATTACTAAGTATTCTTAAATTTCTGTCACACTGTCAATCAAACGGCCTTGTGTTTTCAGTAATACGAAGTGATTGATAAATCTATTTCCGAAACACAGCCCACTCTCATGGCGAAGCGTTTCTAAGGTTTTAATCTAACTTAGCTAAGGCTAGATCAATGATTAACTCTACCAAACAACAAACCCGACCATAGCTAATACTCTCTGATATTCAGATCTGAAGTTTTAACCCACTCTCGTGGTGCTAAGGACTTCTATTCATATAACCTCTCTTACTGGTTTGGTTATAACCTTAAGCACATCCCATAGGACATAACTTAGCATTAAGAGTAAAAATTAGAGTAGCTAGATCGGTCAAGAACAGCAAACATATGAAATCCTACAACATAAATCCCATCATCGATCTCTACCCCAGAGATCTAAAGAATCTACTCACTCATACCTCCGAGGGTGACGGCAGGATATGAGTAAGAAGACATGATAAACGATAAACAAAAGCAATAATTAAAATAAAACAGAAAGAGCAAGAAGAAAGACTAAAGAACTTTCACAAAAACATAAGTGGTGGCTCTCAAAAGTGGCCAAGAAGGGGCCAAGAGAGAGAAGAGCCATATACAATGAGGGAACATGTGTTTATATAGTATTAGGGCTTTAGAAGGAGGCTAAGTCGTGCCTTTAGGTCTCTGGAGAGTGTTGGACGAAAATGAAGTTGTCCACTCATGAATCGCCAAGTCATAAACTTTTCTTTTTTGGACGTCAACATAGACCAGCTAGGGTCGATGCTTTGAGTCGATGTTCTGGCTCCAAGGACAGCGTCAACCACTCCTGAGGAAGAGCATCGACCGCTCCTGGTCGATGCTAGGGTCGTTGCTTCCTTCATGACCCTTTTGAGATGTTTCTTCATGATGCCCTTGGCCCTAGCAAGTAGCTCCAGAGTCTCCATAGCTTCTTAGGACTCGAAAATACTCCAAAATCATAGGTTTTACCCCAAGTACCTATAAACACATAAGCTCATGCAAATGCACCAAAACTAATCCTAAATCCTAGTTATATCGTATGAAACTATCCAATAAGAATGCATAAAAACATATAAATATGAGTGTTATCAGGAGCCTACATGCCCTTGATCCTAGGAAGAGCGTTCCTCGCTACAGCAGGAGCATTTGTTGGCTTGCCTAACAAGCGAGTGTGCCTTTCAGCAGTTGACAATGATGTCTTTTATAATGTTGTGCCGTCATAGATGAGCAAGCAGAGTGGATCATTTGTAGCAATTGAGGAGAACGAGCTGAATGTCACACAACATTTCAAGTCTGGGAGACTGCCTAAGGAATCCCGTGTCACTTTAACACTTCTAAAGCGTGTAAATGACACCATTGAATACAGGGTGAAGAGCAAAGGTATGTCTAAACCTTTCTTTCAGGTTAAAGCGATCATCACTCCAGAATTCAAGGCTAAGGGTCAAGCAGCAATTGACGAGATGATGGGAAAGGTCCTATGTCTTAGACCACACCCACCCCACCTTGATGCTCCTGAGGATCCACCACATCGTACCTAAAAAGCACTCAAGTCGAGCTAATGACTTTAAAAAAGCGCTTGGTGGGAGGCAACTCATTGGTACGTGTCTTTCTTCTCGTTTTATTTTCTTAGCTTTCTGAAATTAAACTTTTAGATTTTAGGTGAAAAATAAAACAGAGCATCAGCATTTCTCTGAATAACTTATCCATAAGGCCCTGGTAAATTCTTACTCCATTTTTTCGGTTCATTTTCTCTATGCGTGCTCTCTTTCAGAGTTATTTTCACACCGAGATGGTATGAATTAAATCAGGGGTAGGGTACTTCGTATGACTAATGATGTTTCCCTGTTTTGTTTTCTTTGTTTCTTGAGTCGTTTTATGAGATCATTGTTGCACTTTTTTTCTTTAAAAATATTTTTAATGAGGCATCAATTGAACTCTGTCAGAGTCGTTTTACTGAGTCAAATAATGTTGAAACTATAAACTTTTCCTAGAACTAACTTCACTTTATTAACACTTGATGAACCATTGTCATAACAGTTGATTGCATATCTTACTAGGTAGAACGTCATAGGTGGATCAATCCAACTGAGAAGGTTTGAAATTATGGGATTTCTGAGAAATCCAGCATTGACTCCGCTCCAAACGAACTTAACTTCTTATCTTGGGGCTTGGTATACATCGAACTAGACTTTATTCCCAGCATTCTCAATGGTAATAAGATCTTGGTATATGAACAATAGCTTGAGTTCCGTTAAAAAAACTATGACAGAAAGCCTTTCGCACGTGTCTCCTCACAAGGATCACGATAGTGAGTTCATACATACGTCTCCTCGAAAAGAACACGATAATGGCCAGCTCTGATTCATTTGTTGGTTAAATAAAATATGTTTTGAGAGAGGTTGCACAAATTTGTTAGGGAAAGAGTCCACAAGTTCTTTGATCGACACTCTCTTGATGAGACTACACGCCTAAGGAGATTTCAAATTTTCCTAAGGAGTTTAAGCTGTATCTATGGGATTGCTAAGCTTATGATTATTATACTGACATATTATCTAATTTTGGCTTTGTGGTGTGTGGATTCAAGGGTGTTGGTTGATGAGGCGTTCTGAAGATTGGTGAGTTTCTTTTTTCAAACCTCAACTTTTTCTATGTAGTTTGCTCGAGAACAAGCAAAAGACTAAGTCTAGGGGAGTTGATATATTCCATATTTTACGTATTCTAACCATTCTTTTTAGAGACTTTTTGAGTCTTTTATAATTATTTAGAGTTTTTTACTCCTTTATGAAGTCTTTACAGGATTTAGGTTGATTTGGAAGAGAATTTAGAATTTTGGGGCGAAAACACGGTTTTGGAGATGCAGGATTGTGCAAAAGGGTTAGAAGTTTTCCATTTGTTGAACACCTTCCTAATGCCTCTTTGAGTTAGCTTTCATTTGAGACTGGTTTCATGTCATTATCATTGGTGGTTCAAAAGTTATATCTGTTTTACTGAAGACATATCAATCTGGCCAACAGCTGAAGCATATGTAGAAATGGAGCCGTGAGACCTCAGATCGATCGATCCACTTTTGCATTGAATATTCATATCGACCACAGTACCCAGGATCGACCGATCCACACCCACATTGTCCTGTCCAGACCCATATCGACCCATCCAGCCCAAAAACGAGAAACTAAAAAAGGAAAACTTTCAGATTTGCCCCAGATTGTCTTTATCTCTTTAGGGTTCGACCAAAACATGTTTAGAACAATAAATAAGAGTTTTTAAGCCATTTTTAGGCTATGCTTTGATCTCTATTCTAATTTATCATACTTCATCTCTCAGAGAATATTTCTTATACTTTTTTTTTTCTTATTTCAATCAATTATGGTGTTTTACTTATTCATTGTTTGTTCATCTCTTGGTATGTCTGAGTAGTCTCCGAGTTAGGTTTTAGGGTTTCAAAGAATTTTATGAATCACTAAATTAGACATAGATAGGGAGTTATCAGGGAGTTATCATTGTTAATCTTCTCAAATTGTTGTTCTCATAGCTTACACTAAATTGATCACTTAGTCTATGATTTAGGGTTTAACCTATTCTCCAAAAAAATTTTGGTTGATGGATAGAACATTAGGAGAGCGAATTGTCCTTAACCAACAAAAACTGATGTTAAGACAATTTGTGAACAAATTGAACCTGCTTGTTGAATGCTTGTCTGTATTTCCGAGTTCAAACGACAGTTTAGAATCTTAGGTTGCTAGATAAAGTAATTGGTGTCACTACAGTGGATTGATTATACAATTTTGATTTAGTTCAAGATTGGTGTTTAATTCATTTCTTGAATAATTGTCTGATTCTTGATTTGTGACTTCCTGTGGCTTTTTAATTTATTGTTTACAACTGTTAGTCTTATTTTCTTGTTCACCTTACAAACAACATTTTTATTCTGTCTTAGCTTCTTAATCAATATATATAGTCTGTAGTGTAACAATTGATCCTCGTGGATCCGATCCCTAAATACTGTTACGTACTAGGGTTATTTGCATAGACTCGAGTAAAAACTCCAACTATCATTTAATACATTTCAAATTTCGGATGTTGCAATCTTTCTTATTAAAAAATATCGCAAATAGTTGTACAACAAGCTTTTTTGAGTGAATAGAGTTTAACATTTATTAAAAAAAAAAAACTATGCATAAAGATCTATATAACTCAAAATTTCAAATCCGAACCTCCAAATTTTTCCTCGATGATCAAGTCAATTCTCTTCTCCATTCCAGGAGTCAGATAATTCTTCGAGTCACCAACTTCGCCTTTACGGAAAAAGATCTTGTGATCGGCCCCTCTAGCCGTTTTTCCGGTTTTGTTGATCTTCAAATTCTTCAAGTTACGCAATGAGCAAAGGTCTAAGATCTCTTCCACGTACGGATCCACTCTCCTTTTCTTCCACTGTAAAAGGACAACCCAAGAACTCTGCAAGTTTCTTGAGCTGAACATGAGTTTCTTTTTGCAACTCCTAGTACTTCAAGAAAAGCACATTCTTGGATCTTCCAAGCTTCCTTTCCAATAGCTCAAGACATGTTCCCAAAATGGTCCGTAATTGATGACTCCTCTGCAAAACGAATCGAACATTGACTCCAACATGCATCTCTCTTCTTCTATCTTTAGAATTGCGCACTTGAAATGCCAATACGAAACCAACACGTCTTTCACGTTCCTCCACACGTACACAATCTTACAAGGAGAGTTATTGAGAGGCACTGGCAGAGTATGGAACGGCATGTGAGTGTAGAATAGCCTCGGGGATGATGAGATATAGGTCAGATCTGGTTTCGAGGTTTCGGTGAACAGCCTGAGCTCCAAGAATGGTACTAGGATATGAGGATTTTCAAGTAGAAGAGGATGATCATCAGAAGAGTGTTTGCATCTCTCGAGGAGAGCGACTGTGAGAGCTTTGAGCCAAGTAGTGCCAGATTTGGGGAACGAAGCAACGATTATGTCCGTGTCTTGTGGCTCGAAATCTCGTTGGAAACGGAGGATTCCTTGCAAAGTTTTATCCTTGTACGTACCAACATCCTTGGTATATGAACAGCTTCGTACTCTCGAAATCTACGTCTGAGGGAAGTGAAGAGATCAAATTTATGGTTTCTTCGTCTTCTTCTCTCTGCAGGTTCTTTGAGATCTCCTTATCCATTTTTTTTTTTTTCTTAAAATATTTGTTGATTCTTTCGATCGCAAAACATGGTGTGTTGCTTGATAACGATGTTTTAACGTCAATTAATAAAGTACTTAAAACAAGATTATGGTTAGGTATGTAGTAGTTAGGAGATTTTCTTTTTTCTTTTCAACAAACGCACTTGTTTATTGATTTGTGAAATATGTTCTCCATCAGTGATGAACTAATGTGGACAAATATGCTTATAAATAAACTAAAAATGAGAATATACTCCAAACAACCCAAATTTCTCATAAATTAAAGTAAATAACTTTAGGTGTTGCCTTTGTTACGATAATTACATTAACAATTTTCGTATAACGACAAAAAATTTCTAATCATCAACCGCATCATTCGTTTTGGTTTCAAAATCATTGTTCAACAATACCGAATTCGACATCAAAGTAGTAACAAAATAATAAACTTCATGAGTCATAAATCAAGAAACATAACATCAAAAGGTACTTTGATCAAAGAAAGCACAATTAAACGACACATAAAGATCTATATAACTCAAAATTTCAAATCCGAACTTCGAAATTTTTCCTCGATGATCATGTCAATTCTCTTCTCCATTTCAGGAGTCGAATAGTTCTTAACCAACTTCGCCTTTACGGAAAAAGATCTTGTGATCGGCCCCTCTAGCCGTTTTTTGGGTCTTGTTGACCTCCAAATTCTTCAAGTTATGCAATGAGCAAACGTCTTAGTGTAAGAGAATCCAAAACAAACTTATTCTAGCTCTTGTAGAGCTTACTAAAAGAGATAAAAAAAAAAATTGTAAATTGAATAGCTCATGAAGAGCTATATTATACAAAAAAACTAAAAGAGGAAAGATTAATTAAAGAACACCAAGCTTAATAAATCTTTGATTGATATATCATAAAAGGATTAAGAAGGAGAGTTGCTCCAAATGGCAACTCTCTAGGTTACAATAAAAGTGCACCTAAGATAGATATTTATAGAAAATGATTTGTTTGGAACCCTAAAACACATGGGCTTATTGACATTACATTGGGTTTGTTGTCACTACAATGAGCTTGTGTTTTATGTGCTATAATACTAAGATTTCTTCCACGGTTCCGCTCTCTTTTTCTTCCACTGTAAAAGGACAACCCAAGAACTCGGCAAGTTTTTTGAGCTGAACATATGAGATTCTGTTTTCAACTCCTCGTACTTCAAGAAAAGCACATTCTTGGGATCTTCCAAGCTTCCTTTCCAATAGCTCAAGACATGTTCCCAAAATGGTCTGTAATTGATGACTCCTCTGCAAAACGAATCAAACATTGACTCCAACATGCATCTCTCTTCTTCTATCTATAGAATTGCGCACTTAAAATACCAAAAGGACACCACGCGTCTTTCACGTTCCTCCACACGTACACAATCTTACAAGGAGAGTTCTTGAGAGCCACTCGCAGAGTATGGAACGGCATGTGAGTGTAGAATAGCCTCGGGGATGATGAGATATTGGTCAGATCTGGTTTCGAGGTTTCGGTGAACAACCTGAGCTCGAGGAATGGTATTAGCCCATGAGGATTATCAAGTAGAAGAGGATGATCATCAAGAAGAGTGTTTGGATCTCTCGAGGAGAGCTACTGTGAGAGCTTTGAGACAAGTAGTGCTAGATTTGGGGAACGAAGCAACGAGTATGTCGGTGTCTTGTGGCTTGAAACCTCGTTGGAAATTGAGGATTCCTTGCAGAGTTTTGTTGTCGTACCAACATCCTTGGTACTTGAGCAGCTTCGTGCCCTCAAAATTTACGTCTGAGGGAAGTGAAGAGATCAAACTGTTGGTTTCTTTCGTCTCCTCTCTGCAGGTTCTGTGGGATTTCTGTCTCATCCATCTTTTTTTTTTTGTTGATTTATAATCTGTGGTTGATTTTTTTTTTTTTTAATCGCAAACCATAACCATTTATTGTTGTGTTGTTCGATAACGCTCTTTTGACGTTAATGAAATAATTAAAGCATGTTATTTTATCCAAACGAGCTGTAAGAGTAACACAAATTATTTATAAATGCGGGTAACGAGTAGAATACGAAAAAATTCAGATATTTAAAAATATTATCCAAAGATTTACTAGATCAAGTAAGGATCAGATTTGGGTTCATGTATTTTGAGTAACTATATGTAAAAAAAATTATTCTTTTGGAAATTTTGACTTTTAGGAAATTATAAATAGTTTTGAAGAATTTTAACTACAACCTGATAATTTCACAACAATAAAATATTTACATAAATGGATAACTTTGGTATTGTGGAAACTTATCCGACCTATATTTTTATCTACTAAAATAAATTATCTTAATTTAAACTCTTTCTATTATCCTTACCTGAAAACTTTGGATAATTCGAATCAAATATGGGTAGAGTCGGATGACTCGTACCAAAATACACAAACCTAATTAGTAATTACAGCCACAAAAAGCCATGTACCGAAACAGAAACTTTAAATTAGCAATCAGTCACAACCGTAGGCGTTACGATGAATTAAAAAGTACTGATCAAGACAATCTTAAAATTCATTTGGTAAGCAAAAATAACAAAACATTTGATGAATTTTGAGAGAAGCATAATAAGCGGTAGAGAAGAGACACTTGCCATCTCTCATTCCAGTCCATAATAAAGGCGAAAAGGATAGGGAATAAATATCAAAAGAAGAAAGACACAAACTTGGACAACTCAGTATTATTGGTAGAAGAATGTTGAGGATAAAGAATCAAACCCTTGTGTTCCACTCTGACCAAGACTGTTTTGATCCGCAAAGCCATCGAGCTCAAATGCAAACGTATCGATGTTTGCATGGGCCACATTCCAATAGCTATCCGTCTCCGGAATCCTGAGTTCAGCTCCAAAACAAGTACTTGGAGGAAGAGGTGGAAGCTCATGATCACAATGCTCATCATTATTGATTGTAGATTGATAACCACATTCACTCTCCTGAGGCCACCCATTGTATGAGAATTCAATAGAGTTTTGGTTTTGGTTGTTGGACGATGTGTAAAGATTGTTGTTGTTGTTAAGAGCTTCTACTTGGCTTGGAGGGTTGAATAACTCTGAAATGAAACGTTGGGATTCATCAGGAGAGATAAAAGAAGTTACTGAGGAGCCACGAGGCATATCGGAGTAGACAAAGTTGGTTCGAGCAGTCAAGCCTCGTATGGACCGTGCGGCTCTATCGTAGGCCAATGCAGCCTCCTCGGCCGTGTCAAAAGTACCTAGCCAATACCTCTCTTTCGTAGTTGGGTTTCTTATTTCAGCTGCGTATCTTCCCCACGGCCTTCGCCTCACTCCTACATACTTTATTTCTTCATTATGTTGTTGTGGTTGTGGCTGCGGTTGTTGCTGCTTTTGCCTATGACTCTTTTTTGTTCTAGAGGACGAACCGGGATTCGAATTACCATTGAAATCCATAGTTAATAAATATATTTTCTCAAACACTCAATATGTGAAATGATAGAGAGATAATTAGAAATGATGGATTCGGTTATGTTTGAAGAATGAATATGGGTTTGTTTAAATAGATGAGATCACCTTCACTATGTGTGTGTAGGGACCCTCTCTTTTATTCTAAAGGTCCCTTTGGAATTTTTTAAGATACAAAAAAGTGGGTCACATGGAAATGTGCAAAATCAGATGATCATCACCATCTAATCATAAGTGAAAGTGAAATGAGTTAGTGGCTTTTAGGATTGGCCCTAGTGAATCATGTAGGACTATGAACCAATCTGCAATGGATTTTTTTTTTCTTTTTCTTTTGTTAATCTTTCGTTTCTTTTATTTCTTTTCACTTTAGGCCTGCTATTATTTTTAGGAACGTGAGATTCTTTGAGCCTAGTTATGATCACTTGTAGTTGTAATATGTCTTGGCTTTCAATTATGAACTTAAATACTATAAAAATTTCCCAATCAACTTACATTATCATCCTAAATCGTATATATATATATATATATATATATATAGTCATCCTAAATCGGTTTATGTTTCTCCAATTTTTTTTTAAATATAAATTTGGCATTTAATATGAGTTATAGATGCATGTCATTTGAGGTAAGACTATTTCCTTATCATACATGTGGTACATCTCCACACATACAATCAGATTCCTATGAACCTGAATTCAAACATGACCACCATACATACAATTGGCATTTACCAGCTCATTGGTTGAGTAAAACGTGCTTAACTTCGATATACACATTTGAAAAGGTTTATCCTTTCATCGTCTTTTGTATATATACATAGCTTGTAACTTAAGTGTTTGTACGTACGTAGTATCACCGCCTTGCTATCATTCAAATTCAATTTTGATCAGTAGTAACATATATATACACACACAAGAGTAACTATTTATTTTTACTTATATTAGTAAATTATAGTAGATCAGCTTGTGAAAATTTGCAGCTTTCACGTTATATTTCTGTTTCATCTATACATCCATTCTCGAAAAGCATAACATATTTAATTTAAATACCGATTGTAGCGAGTTTTACGGTTATGATGATCTATTTGTAATTTTGAAGCATTGACACAGGCACTAGTTAGTTACTTCTATAGTCTTACAATTTAATAACGACTTAGTGATGATATAAGCAAATTCGGCAGATTTGTGACAACACAGCTATGATATAGCGATTAATTGACAATGATTCTTCAATAGAAAATAAATAAACATGACAAATACGTGCATACCTACCAATATTTCCGACGAAAATCCAGTGTTAATGAACGACGAAGAATATTATTGGCTAACCCAACGACTGGATGTTTCAGTGAAAATTTTGTACTATCAAGTATCAATTGGTATAATGACAGGTTAGCAAAAACATTTGCACATATCCTAAGCAAGTGTTACGTTTGCGACGTTTTTACCAATAAATGTATTCTTCATCAATTTAATAACGATGTAAGCAACCATACATATACGTTGCAGCAAACCAGTATTATAGCAAAATTATTTTGACATGTTAGTGTTGTTAAGCCGTTACTTGATCATAGTTAATTTAGCGACCTTTGTTTCTGAAAAATATTATCATATTTTCTTAAATTGCATTGAAACGACTACATATGAGACTTGAGTTCACCATATGATGAAAGCAAGAGCTATAGTACAATTGTGTTCTAATATCCTCTTGTTTTTCCTCAATCTCCATGAATATATCCTTTTTTATTAAAAATAAAGTTAACTTAAGATTTTTTTTTTTTTTAACGGAACTAATATGTTTGCTTACTTAACTCTATGTTCGGATTTATATGTTTTCAATTTATAGATCGAGTTATCCTATGAATATATGTGCCACTTGATCAAATGATGGGCTAATCACATGCTTTACAATTACTCATGATTGCAAGCCTTGCAATCTCTCGGATCCAAATGATTATTTTCATTTCGTTTAATCATGATTTATTCGATATTTAATTATATATATCACGAGGACTAAAAAGAAAGCATTTTATATCTATATTATAGAAACTTTGCTATAGAAAACTGTTTGTTATCATTTCTTATTTAATTCTGTGGCGCTTCATTTGACTATTCCAATGCTTTTATGATTAGTCGCATGAACTTGAACATGTTCATTATCCAAGAAACAAAGTAAATAAGAGATACATAGTATTGTGTATAATTAATACTTTATGATGTCATAAAATTTAATGTTTATAAGTCTCAAACAAATTAGAAATTATAGTTATATGATTGAAGATTGCTATTTGTATTTAATGTTTTTTTTTAATTCGGTATTTCAAATTTCAATATATTTGCATGATAATATTCAAAGTAAAACTTTGGTTTTCATATGATAATGGTTCATGTTTGTATCCGAGTTTTAATCTAATATATCTTAAATTTTAAATTTATTAGGTTTTAGATGAAAGTTTTGTCAGTTAGGATCAAATTTGAATTCAGTTTTTTGGGATATACAAATAATGAATCTTTTTAAACCATAACCAGGATATATCCTGTGGTATAGCACGGACAAATTGCAATTACAAAAAATATCCAAAATTATAAAATCAGGATATCAGGAAATTATAATTTTTTCAAAATTTTATGAAAATTATAATATCAAATTTTTTGTTAACACCTAAAACAGAATTAAATCACAATCTACATAAATTCTTACTTAAAATTTTCCAAAAATAAATCGCAATCTACATAAAATCTCTTATTTTTAGAAAATTAAATAAATATTTATTTTAATTTAACTATTGTGTTTAATTAAATCAACAAAATTTTCATAAAATCTATTTTTCAAAAAAAAAATTAATTAATTAAAACAAAAATTATAATTAATTAATAAATTAATTAAATGATCTCATAATAACTAATGACTAAAATACCCTTAATGAGATATTAAAATTTGTTCTTTGAAGTAATGACAATGTGATGTAAATATTAACACTTTTTAATGTTTATTTATAAGTGTACTCCCCAAATAATATATAAGTTATTCTGGTTCGGTCAAATTAAGTTGGGTCAGTTTGTATAAATGGAACCTCAAACTATTATTTTTCTATTAGAGGAAAATAAATTTATTTCAGATAAAAAAAAATTGTGTTTACTAATGAAATTTATATTTTCGTTATAAAATAAAAATATATATTTCTTGGTAATTAAGAATATACCAGTTTTAAGATTCTTAAAAAAAAACAGAATTGAAATACTTTTTAAGATACCTATTTTTATAATGTTCTATTTCCATATTCTCTTACTAAATTTTACCACTAGACTTGAGGAAAAAAAGAGCCCCGTAGTTTGTAAATAAAATGTTGAAAATTTCGAAGCGTGGTTAGGCGATTTTTATGGATATCCTCACGCCACCGATCTCACCAAATTTTTTTGGAGATATTTAAAGAGACAATTGCTTAAAACAATCTTTATCATATGTTTTATTACTAGACCAACTTCTTTGATTCATAAAGTTTGAGATTTGGTTAAAAACATACAAAAACCAGTCATTTGATTTTTTTATTACACAAATACCATTGTTATAAAAAAAAATATTTTTTTTGAAAAGGTGAAAACGGCGATTCGAAATCGCCGTGGAGAATGTCGACGGTGCAGCTGACGTCGCCGACGATACAGATGGTGGAGGACAACGACGAAAGACCAATGACCAAAAAGAATGACGAGAAAGATGAAGTTGACCCTTTGTATTCGTCGTCGTGACTTTCGTTGCTAATATCGAGATGGTAGATTTAGGAGAGTTTGAGACGGTACACTTTGGATATATAATTACGGTAGACTTGAGTAATATTGTTACGGTAGACTTTAGGATATATAATTACGGTAGACTTATAGATAGCGATACGGTAGAGTTTATGACATTTGGAGGGAAAACAAAAAAAAATGGTTCCCTTTTCCGGTTGGGTTACTAGGGTTTATTAAAGATACGGTAGACTTTAGACAACGACATGATAGACTTTAGACAACGAGGCGGAAGACTTTAGGACAGTTACTGTTACGGTTAGCAAAAATTTGGGAGGAAGTTGATGATAAGATGTCTTCATCTTTATTTGGGGTTTCAGAATAAAAATTTGTACTTTTCTGAAATTCTCTGCCAGTGATTCTGCATTCTTGTGAATCTCGGGCGGACTCTCCGCCGTCTTCTCCGGCATCTTCTAGTCTTCACGGCCGGTTTCTCATCTTTCGGACGGCTTTTATTCTACTCTTCGGCGTCTTTTCCGGCATCTTCTCATCTTTGCGTGCGTCTTCTCGTCATCTCCGGCGTATTCTCCTCATGTCCGGCGTATACTCGTCATCTCCGGCGTCTTATTCGGCTTACCCGGCATCTTCTCCGGCTAAATTATGTACGTTCTCTTTCGCTTATCGTATCTTTGTCTCACTTGGGTTATGAAATTTTGATTAATTTGTTGTTTGTTAAAAAATTTGTGTTGTAGTAGACTTAAATTTTCGTTGCGGATGACTATACTGTCTGTTGTGGTAGAGTTAATAGTTTATGTTATGGTAGACTTAACTTGATAGTAGACTTAATTTGACGTTATAGTAGACTTAATTATTTATGTTGTGGTAGACTTTATAATTTATGTTTAGACTTAATGATTTATGTTATGGTAGACTTAAATTTATGTCATGGAAGACTTAATAGTGGTAGATGGTAGACTTAACTTGATGTTATGGTAGACTTACTATATGTTACCGTAGACTTAATCATTTATGTTATGGTAGACTCAAATTTATGTTGTGGTAAATCTTTAATGATGTTGTTCTTCTTTTTTTTTAAGGTCTGAATCCAACTTGATGTTATGGTAGACTTACTATATGTTACCGTAGACTTAATCATTTATGTTATGGTAGACTCATATTTATGTTGTGGTAGATTTTTAATGATGTTGTTCTTTTTTTTTTTTAGGTCTGAATCCAACACTGAAGAGTACCCTCCTAGACTCTATGCACCCGGCAAATCAACTATCCGGAGAAGAAATATTTCGTACTTCTGCCATTTAACAGATGTAAAGGAGCTTCAAGATGTAATTGGTACCACTGTTTTCAACGACATAATGAACAACTCGCAAATCGGAGTCATGCTGAAGCTGGATGTTGGGAATTTCAATTGGTGCGCCAAGGTTGTCCAGTATTTCATAAGCCACCAATTAGCGGTTAATAGGCCATATGAATTTTGGTCATTAATTGTCGGTCGCCAGGTCAGATTCTCTCTCTTTGAGTTCCAGGCGATTACAGGCCTAAATTGTGATCCCATTGACCCTGAAGATTCTTTTGAAGGGGATCACACCAAGTTATGGGGGCAACTGAATGTTCCATCTCATCTGGGACCTTCGTGGGAGGAAATGAATGTTGCTATAGATAAATGCAGAGATTTGGATTCTCAGACTAGGAGAAAGGTGGGACTACTGTATATGCTGATAATAGGTATTTTTGGTCTGCATCGCAATAGCAGACTACCTTTGAAATACGCCAAACGTGTCATAGATGATGAAGCCTTCGAGAAAGTACCATGGGGTCGGCTGTCATTTAAGGTACTTATACACTCCATTAAATCTTTGAGAATGGATGGAACCTCAATGTCAATTCATGGATGTGTGCATGCGATGCAAATATGGGCGTACATGCATGTTCCAATACTTGGGGAACGGATAGGGAGACTTAATCAATTGGTTGGAGTTCCTCTCTTACAGTGGGATGGCGGACGCACACGTGCCCCAATTGAGGACATTATCAAGTCCGATAAGGAGGGAAACAATAAGGTTTGGTAAACGTTTAATCATGGTGGATGTTACTGTATGTTATGGTAGACTTAACTAAATGCTATGGTAGATTTACTGAATGTTATGGTAGACTTAGCTGAATGTTATGGTAGACTTAACTGAATGCTATGGTAGACTTAAATAATGTTCTGGTAGACGTTACTGAATGTTATGATAGACTTAACTGAATGTTATGGTAGAGTTAACTGAATGTTATGGTAGACTTAGCTGAATGTTATAGTAGACTTAGCTGAATGTTATGGTAGACTTAACTGAATGCTATGGTAGACTTAAATAAAGTTCTGGTAGACGTTACTGAATGATATGGTAGACTTAACTATACGTTATTGTAGACTTAACATTCGTGTTTACTGTTTATTTGGTGTAGGTACGAGTTATGAACTTACTCATTGGGAAGGATTTGGAGGAAATTTATCCGGAGTTTCCAGAAGATGAGGGAATAATTGATCATAAGCTGCACAATATGCTGCGTGATTTCTTAGCAGAGACCTTAGATGAAAGCAGATGGGAAGTAGATGTTATGTCCCCAAAACAAACAAAGAGGAAGACAAGAGAGATTGAAGTTATACAGGATAAGAGGAAATAAAAAAAACCGGTCAGCACAGTCCGACATTCTGAACGGGAGGAGAGGAGTGGGATCGAAAAATCCCTTCTAGCCGAGATGAGGAAGATTTCTGCAAGATTGGGAACAATTGAAGAAAATTAGCGTTCTGACCGCCTCTGAATTACAAAACTGGAGGATGCTTTGGCCAGAGAAGATAATACCAAACAAGACTCTACCAAAGATGCAACTACCAAAGATACATCTCCCAAAAATGCATCAAGCAAAGATGCATCTAGTGGGACTGGTAGAGTAGATGGTAGTGCTCCAGTAGAGAAGGCTGCCAGTGCGGTACGTAAGTCTCTATTCTAGTAAAAGTAGCTTCCCTAAGTTACTTGAGTGTCAAGAAAGTATCAGTTTTGATACTAGTCATTGTACTTGTACACAGTTGAGTTTGATTGACATCATAGTAGCGTTGTATTAGTATTGTTGGTATTTGAGGAATTTTTCTCTTTCTATGGTTGGTAGACTTTCTTTTTTAAATAAAAATACTCATTTTATTAGTTACGGTAGATCTTAAAAATGTTGGTAGACTTTATTGTTATTCACGGTAGACTTTGCTATTATTTACAGTAGACTTTATTATTGGTTACGGTAGACTTTATTGTTATTCACGCTAGTCTTTGCTAACGATTTCTTACAAATTGACTCACCTTGCATATAGTCGTGGATGGAAATGTTTGGTACAGTACCACCAAAGGAGCAGAAAAAATCTGCAGAGAAGGGAGAGCACAATCAGCCTCCGCAATCAGTGCCACCTATTTCGTTTGTAGACATCAGTGGACAGGAGACACCCCCTACGAAAACACCGGCTCAACATTTGCGAGTAGATGTTCCAGAATTACAAAACACGAGCTCGGGCTCGATGGAAAAAAATTTCGAAATGGCACTAAAAAAGTATGATCCGACTCAGAAACTGAGCCGTGGTTTGAATGAGACACCGGTTTTAAAGCAAAGACAAAGAATTCCTCCACCCAGTCAAATTTCCCCTTACACCGGATGCTCAGTAGTGAGGCGCTTGCCCAAACAATCGTATGACCCTTTCGAACCTGTTGAACCTGTTCGGATAATGAACCTCCATGACTTCATTGAGGCAGACCTGTAAGTATTTAAGTTATGATAGACTTGAATTAAATGTGATGGTAGACTTATATACGTTATGGTAGAGTTATGATATGGGAAGGGGTAGACTATAGTTATAGGTTTTGGTAGACTCGGTTATATGTGATGGTAGACTTGGTAGACTCGGTTATATGTGATTGTATACTTATTTTGTGTGATGGTAGACTTAAGATTTTATTTATGTAACGGTTGACTCTGTCATATGTGATGGTAGACTTTTTGTCATAGGTGATGGTGGACTTAATGATTCTAACTAATTTGATGCATGTGCCTAGAGCAATACGATCCGAGAGTTTATTTATTCTTACGGATCATGACACCCAAAGAATAATGGAAAGAGGAAAAGTTTGGTTGGCTAAATACTGAGGTAAATGTATTTAACATTGTCAAATACTTGTTCTATTGAACTACCACTTAATTCCTCTTGTTCCTACTGCAGCATATGTCTATAGGGATGTCTTTCTTCAGAGAAAGGGATAACCGAAGCCCTAGTCTTTTCCGTCCCAGGATTTCTTTCATCGACCCTTTCTTTATAAATGTTTGGTGTCACGACAATTCAACAGTCTTTGTAAAAAATGAGAAGGTGCGGACGTTCACAGAGAGATATTTAAATTTGTACAGTGGTGGCAGGCAGGCAAAGAAAAAATGGGTAGAAGACGTCGACACCTTGTACATATGCCATAATATCAATGATCGTCACTGGATTAGTTTAGAGGTGGACTTATCCAAGAGGAAGATAACCGTATATGATTCTATCGTCAGTGCTTACGAGGATTCCATCATCGTCAACCAGTGTCGTCCATATGCCTGTATGATTCCCTTTCTTCTTAAGCAGCTCTCTCTCGCACCCGCGAGAGAGAAAAAGAAAATGTCGGTTGCTGCCTTCACTGTATATAGGAGGAAACAAATACCTCAGAATTTTCAAAGTGGCGACTGTGGGGTTTATACTTTGAAGTATATTGAGTGTCTAGTTCTTGGGCGGGGTTTTGAGGGCCTTTCTGATGTACAATCTGCGATATACGCTTGAAATATGCAGCTGATATCTTTGCAGAGAGACCACCCGAGGGTCCTTCGTTCAGTGATCCAAACCCAAGGGTTGCTGAAGGTAGTAAGGATGCAATGATATCAGGTTCGCAACCTGTGGGTTAACGGTGGATTATGATGGCAGTGTTGATAGATTTTGTATTTATGTTATGGTAGATTTTGTATTTACGTTATGGTAGACTTTGTATTTATGTTATGATACACTAAATCTATGAATGTAAGAACTAACAATCTTAGATTTTGTAACCAACCAAAGCAGAGCGATACATTAACAAACAAGGATATATTAACAAACAAGACGGATGTTACAAATACAAAACAACAATGGAGATTTAACAAACAAGGAATTAAACAAAGTTTATTTGGATGAAAGTCTGGTATAGAATATAATATAATATAATACAACTAAGATTTTGCAACACATGTCCGACTGTTGTGGCCTCCTTGATTGCATTTAGAAAACAAATGTTCTTTTCTCTGACGTTTTTTACTCATTGCAATCTCCATTGCAGCTTTAATTCGTGACTTCTTAGGTCGATCTGCCTTTTGACGGTCATCCACACGAAGAGGCTTGCAAACCTTCATAGCAACTTCATCCGAGATAGGAAGTGCATCATATCTTGGCATTACGCTCATATTGTATGCATATGCCAAGTTATTATTGTGATAGTACGAGTGGCAAAGGGTGATCCGTGAAATCTTACATGTCTCTGCAACTGCTATAGCATGGATGCAAGGAATTTTATCCAAATTGAACCTACGACAAGTACATGTTCTCTCAGTCAAGTTAACAATGTGCAAGGATGTTCCGTTGGACACTTCCGAGTGATGCGCATCTATCTCTTGTACACCATATTGCTTTGCATTCTCGACTCTAACCTGATCAATTTGAAAAATCAACCATCACATTATGAAATAATCTACCATAACATTAGGTAAAGTCTACCATCATAATAAATACAATAACAATATTGAAACATGTACAATCACATAAATTAAGGATATCATCAAAAAACCTAAAGTCTACCATGATAATAAATTAGTCTACCGTCACCTTACCTAAAAATCTACCAGAACCTTCCCAAAAGTCTACCATCATAACAATAACAATAACAATATTGAAATAAGGAAATTTTAAGCCAGATAAACTAAGTCTAGCATCTGATGTACTAGCGTACAATGAGATAAACTAAGTATATCATCACCATGTACCTAAAGTCTACCATTGATATTCACGAAGTCAACCATTACTAACCTGGAAGAGATTTTCAACTGCTTCTGTAAGCACTATTGTCACTCCAGCTGCTTTTTCTCCTCTTGCGAACCATCTTGTCAATATCGACCTTCTGGCTTCCAGAAGTAGGACAATTGGTTCACCTCTTGCTGGGGATAGCACTTTATTAATCGATTTAGCTATGTTGGAGGTTGTAAAATTGTATCTATTTCCGGGAAAGTGCACACGGCTCCACAAACGTACATCCGCGCGAATCAAATAATCATGATGGACGGGATGCACATTTTCAATATGCGCTAACAGGGCATTAAACTCTAGAATTGTATATGCAGTAGTGGCCTTCTTCATTAGTCCAAAACATGTCTTTCCTTTGAATTTGACCAAGATGTTCTTATGCAAATGATATGTGCATATACCGCGAGATGAAAGTGGGTATACCTTTTCAATCGCTCTTGATATTGACCTATGCCTATCAGAAATAATGGCAAGGTTTTTGTTATCAGGGATAACACGTTGTAGTTGCGTAAAGAACTACTCCCAAGACTCATCATTCTCAGTATCAACGACAGTAAAGGCTAATGGAAATATATTAAAATTTCCATCTTGGGTAGTTGCGACAAGTAGGGTACCCTTGTATTTCCCATGCAAAAACGTATCATCAACAATTATAACTTTCCTCATGTAGATAAACCCTTCAATGCTGGCACCAAATGCAATGAAAAGAAACTTAAACCTGTCATATTGGTCAACATCAAGCTTAATAACTGACCTAGGATTAGCTCGCCTAATCATGTACAAGTAACTTGGTAGTCATTCGTATCCATATTCTGGACTTCCCTTTATCAATTGTCATGCAAACTTTAAAGTGCGATGTGCCTTCCAGTACTCAACCCTTAGTCTGTAGCGTTTTGTCAGACCATTAGAGACAAGATTAGGGACCACCTTCGGTCCAACTGAACCAACAAAATTTGCGTATAAACGGCCAAGTATCTCAGAGGTAGCCTGTCGACATCGGCCAGAACGCTCTGTCATAGAACATGTGTGCTCCTCCACGTAAACTTTAATATGAAATTGGGGACCATCTCCAACGGTCGTAGCCCTAACCCTCCATATACATCCTTTTACCCAACACCTTACCGTATACAAATCTGGTGTTGTATGGTCCACATCGAAGTCAAATTTCTGGAAAACTGAAAGAATCTTCAATTTCAACTCCAACTCATCCTTTGTGGAATAAATCTAGCCAACATCTAACACTACGGAAGATAATTCCAATTGACGACACTCAATTTCCTTTTCTAATTTTCTTTTTTTTGGTGGGAGAATTTCCTTCTCATCCTCGTCATCTACAAACTTTTTACCCATACCGTAGTCATCATCAGAGCTTGCCCCATCCGGATCATCGCAGTAATCAAATTTGTATTCATCATCTTCTTCAACTTTTTCTTAGTGGACTTGTTCCTTTTTCTTCTTCGTAACGTTTTCTTCTTTCGTTTGTTGACTTGCTCCACTTTTCTCTGTGAGCTCCACACAGAGTCGCATCGTGCATGTCTTTGCTTGCGTCAAAAAGCCTTCTAATTGACGAGAACTCCCAACTAAAACCGATGGTATATCATCGGGCAAGTTTGGAAAACTCCGTTTCGATAGCATATAGCTCAATTTGAGCTCAAAATTACCATGATCCAAGCCAAATTCATCAAATACCACACCAACCAAATCTCCATTGGTGGTATCGTGATCAACTCCTACTAGTTTACACCCTCTTGTGTTGTCAACACTGAAAACCCAACGACTTTTTTCCCTTCTCCAACCACCGCATACTAATATAATTTGCTCCATGAAAAAGAGAATGAACAAAATTTGGGAAAAATGAAAGAGACAGCACAAAATTTCGACAGAGATGAAGGAGAATTAATTTCTAACCGTTCTGTCACTGTATCGGAAAAAATAAAGAGGATCAGGGAGAGAGACAACAGCGGCTGCCCAAATAAAAGCTGATGCTACCCTAGTTCGGTTAGGACAAAACAGTCTTTTCATACTCTAAGTCTACTGTCACTGTCACATAAATAACTCTATCAAACTGGTAGAGTTTATTATTGAACGGTAGATTTTAAAAACAATGGTAACCACGCGGTAGACTTTCCTAGACTTTAATAAATTATAATAACGCTCTACTCCGTCATACTACTCTCGCCGGATCTACAGTAAGTTACTCTTCTTCGTATTCTCCATCTTCTTTTTTTTAGTTCGTCTTCTTCCGATTCTTCATCTTCGTCTTCGTCGTCTATGTACTCTCTTTTCGTCATCTTCTTCGTCATGGGTAAAAAGATTCGTGCTCTTCTTCATCGTCATCTTCCTCCTCATCTTCGTCCTCGTCTTTGTCGTCCTCGTCGTCCTCTTCTTTGTCTTTGTCATCGTCTTCTTCTTCTTCTTCAGTTTTCTGCCTCACGGGCGATGTCTCTTATTATTTCGGGCATATCTCTCTCTCTCTCTCGCTCTCTTGAACTCTCACTCTTTCTCGCTCCATCGATTTCTGGGTAGTGTAGTACATTTCGCATACAGATATGGTAGACTTATGCTGTATGTTTTGGTAGACTTCGTTTTATCTATGTTATGGTAGATTTTACTGTTTGTTATGGTATGCTTACGATATGTTATGGTAGACTTGACTCTATGTTATGGTACTTGACATGTTTCTCTATTTTTAGCCAAGATGAGCGACGAAAACAGTGATGAGAACATCAATCTCGAGGTTATATAACGAGAGGAAAGAGCTAGGGCGCGGAGGGATGGTGAGTATGGAATTTTCCCGCGCTGTTTTTGTGGTGGAAAAGCAATAATCATAACCTCATTCACCGCAACCAATCCGGGCATAAGATTTTATTCTTGCGAGAGGATCGATGTAAGCATATGCAGAAAAACAGTTTTCTCTTGTTCTTTTTTAGAATCTAGAATTTTATGTGAATATTGTTGTTGTTCGTTCTTTTTTCTAGGATAACGGTTGTCATATATGGAAATGGTGGGATGAGGCAATCATGGAGGAGATCCAGGAGCTGAAAGAATAAATTTTGGACCTATATGATCGGATGAGATACTACACTCTTGGAGACAATGACGAGATTGTTGATCCGAGAATGATGTGGCGCAATGTCATAGTTTATGGAGACCAAAACTGTTTACTCAAAGATATGATCCAGGGGCTTGCTCTTAGCTACGGTGAGCTTACGGAGGAGATTGTTTGCACAAAACGTTTAGGAAAGGACAAGGAGATAAAGCTTATGGTAGGTATTGGCATTGCTGTTATTGTTATGGCCGTCCTTGTCTATTTGTTTGTTTAATTACATAAGTATGTTTGTTGTTTTTTGTTGTTGTTATGCTATGTATGTGAACTTAAACCATCCAACGGTATGCTATGCTATATATGGAACCTTAATGACTTTTTGTACGTACTAAGTGTTGTAATATTAATACTACCTTCTACGCACAAAATGTTTTCAGTACACACACACACAAAATGAAAGAATAAAGAAGAGGAATATGTTAACTCCAATAAGCGTATAAGAGAAGGACTACAACTGGCTGAAAGCACTTACCATCCAGCAATCCATTTGATAAGATAGTTGAGACAATAACATTTGCTGAGGAGAGGCTTAGGCTTCATTTTGAACCTTTTGTCACTCTGGCTATCCAAGTAATCACTGTAACAAGGGAGGTAGATCATGGTCTTGTAATAATTTCTGATTCAAGTTGTAAAGAAAGCAAATATTGGATTCAAATCTTGTGAAAAGTATCAAGTTATTAAGTCTACACCACAAATGAAGGTAAGCAAATCTACCAAAGGAGGTAAAAAGTCTACCACCATAAAAGGTAATCAACTCAACTCACTCTACCATGATCCACAATAAAGTCTATCCCAATGGAAGGTAAGAAACTCTACCAAAGGAGGTATAAGTCTACAATAAAGTCTACCACCATGGCAGGTATTAACTCTACTGTGATTCACATTAAAATCTACCCTATCGGAAATATAAACTCTACCAAAATTCCTTAAATCTACCAAAAATTCCGTAAGTCTATCAACTTAAGTCTTCCACTATACGACGCAAGTTTACCAACATTCAATAAATCTACCGTGCCAGGACAAGGTCTATCGTAATCAATTCCTCCGAAAGTCCACCATCATTGAGAACTTAAATCTACCACTAGTCAATAAATCTACCGTCGAGTGCCTTAACTCTACCAAGAATTCGGAAGTCTACCAAAAAAAAGTCAACAAGTCAACGCGGATAATAAAATCTACCATCACATAAAACGTATGTCTACCGTTTCATAAAAAGTATATCTACGTAACATGAAAACGTAAGTCTACCTTGTCTGCATGCATAGGTCTACCGTAACAATGGTAGACTTATCTAAGAAACTCTACCGTTACAGAGGAAAACAAAATCCACCGTAACATTTCAACTAAACTCTACCGTTTCGTTTACGATAAGTCTACCGTAATAGCTGGTAGAGTTATGAAAGATAGTTTACCACTTCATACAAAACATAAGTCTACCGTCAAAGCTCTGGTAGAGTTACCGTCTGAGCTCTTAAGTCTACCATCATACCGCTGGTAGACTTAAGTTTCGTGCGTGCTAACGTGGCAAAAATTTATTAATGGCATTTTCGTTATTATGTTTTTTGTCACCAAACGAAAGGAGAGCAAAACGGCCATATAAAACAGATATAGGTTGGTTTTATAATATTAAAATATTAAGATCGTTTTAATAATAAAATTCAAAAATATGGATTGTTTTAGCTATCCACCCTATTTTAAATTATCTGTAAATCAACAAACTACAACCACCCTTTATGAGTTATTACCTCATCGATTTATTTTGTTGCTGCCATCAAGATATATTAATATTTAGGATTTTTGTTAGAAACTTCATGAGTTGATGATTAATTTATACATGTTTGATGGTGTTTAGAATTGCATATTACTGTATCTTTTGAATACTTTTGTAATAAAAACATGATGTTTATAGGGATACCTAAGATTTTCATGGATCTAAGGAATGTTGTGCCTCACAATGTTTTTTTTTGTGAGACAGAAGGGAAGACATTTCACACGTTTCTTTAGAGTGAAATGTTTGACTTCCTACTCATGATTTTTTCTTTATAGGCTATGTTACATCGGTTGGGATTTCTCAACTCATTAATTTAGTTTATTTGGTTGAAAGAAAAATTAATATACAAGTTTACTAACTTAAATTTTTAGCAGGAAGAAGAAACATTAAACATTTACGAAATAATGTATATACAAGTTTACTAACTTATGTTTTAGCAGGAAGAATAAGCATTAAACATTTTACGAAATAATGTAAGTATGTAAAAACTAGTAGTAAGCGGAAGAGATACATAAAAATAAAACAATATTCTTATATACTAAATTTGATATGAACTACTTTGAATTATGGTTTTGATAATTGGTCATCTTAGAAATAGCAAACCCTTACGCATTGCAGGCTACCAATCATAACCACAAAATCTTGTAGGCATTGTTCTTATATGCTAAATTTGAATGTTACACTTGCATGTTTTTATCACATAGAGAAACAAACTAAATAATGTGCTTTATGGATTGAGAAAGTCACAAATTTCATGATTGTCTACTATATAGAGATTGTAAACAGATAAATTCAAATCAATAATTGTCCGACCTTATGTTATGCAATCGGCTAATTCATGTTATAGATACGGACAACGTCGGATAACCCAAATCCTAATCGCACTAGTCTTGAGATAGAGATAATTTCTGAGCCGAGGAAGAAGAAGAAGCGATGGGTTTTGTCTTAACCTGTACTTGTCCCCCTTCCTCGCTCCTCGTCGTCCCTCAGCTCCACCATCACCAGGTATGTCTTCGTTCTTCGTTCTTCGTCTTCTGATTTGATTGTCTAATTAACAATTCTCTTTTGTGGGTCACAATTCAGTTCTCCGCCGGAGTAAAAAGCTGTGAACTTTCGTGTCGTCCTCAGTTATCTCCGACCCGTAGAACCCTAATTTCGAAATCACGTTGTTTCAATCTCCCTCAAGAACCCATTCTCTCCGAGGCTCTCAAGGTACTCTCTTTTTCAATTATTTACCCTAAAACTAGTGATTCTTTCGAAAACAGATAGGATTTTGTGATGCAAATTAGTTGAAATTCATATATCTGATGACATAATTTGGTTATCTTCATTAATCTTTACTTATGATGAGTTGTTCCAGTTAGCAATTTGTATGCCAATTTCTTGATGTGATTTTGTGTTCTGGATCAATCTTGGAAGCTTATGAGAGTAGTTAAGTGTGACGTTCTGTGTTTCCAAATTCGATGATATTTGGTGCATCTAATGCTCTGTTGCAATGTGGTTGTTTGTAGGAGCCAATTGCATTTGTGGGTGGGATGTTTGCTGGACTTCTAAGACTTGATCTAAACGAAGAGCCGCTCAAGGATTGGGTGACGCGAACAGTTGAAGCTTCCGGTATTATGGAAGAGGGAGTTGATGCAGATGGGATGGTCTCGAATGACGAAGAAGCTCCTCAACAGATTGAGATTGAATGAGGTCTGCGTTTTATTAGAATGATATCTCTCGCTCTCTCTCTGGTTAAACCAAACTCATTTTCTTACCGCAACTGTGATTTTGGTTCTGCAGTGACCGCCTTGACCATCTGCGAGGATCTTGTGTAATGTAACCTTGTGTTCTTTATGTAAAAAGAAACAGGAATCCAACAACAACGCTTCATCTTGATATCTTCCGTTATGCGTCTTTACTCAATTATTACATTACATAGGTATGCCATTTCGTTGGTACGTCTAGGACATCATCATATCTTAATATAATCTTGGTTTTGACTGGCATGAATATTAGATTAAGAAACAATAAGAACTAAGAAGACATAAAAAGAAGTTAGAGACAAGCCAAAACCAAAATCTTGGTTACATTAGGATCCGGAGATGAGTTTATAGGAAGAAAAAGGATTCGATCATTAGAAATGAAGAGATTCAGATTTTATCTCCTTCAAGATAAGATGTTAACAACATTCTTTGCTGATACTAGAATCAAGATAGTGATCATAATAATAAGTAAACTTCATCTTGATGCTCGAGTGCTAGAGATCAGTCGAATCAAATCAAACTAACACCATGGCTTTTGCATTGTGAGAAAGATGAGGCGTAAAATCTGACAACTTAGAACACAAAGATTTAACAATTACTCTTGTATCATCCAGTCTAGCCTCTAAATTTGGAAAACTTATTTGTGTGGCTATTGTTGAGACTTGAGATCTTACTAGTTACTACTTATTTTTTCCTCCAATTCAACCGAACCACGTCATAACCAAAACGACTGCGTTTAGAATTAGACACCTCTGATCTCAAAAGCTATGCGGCCTATGCCAGGCCAAACCAGTACGACTTCTGTGAATCCAATTCGTGACCATGGCCTCGCGTTTGTTATCGACGACGACACTCATCACATCGCCGACTAATCTCTACAAATCGCCGGCGTGTTTAACAGCGAGAATTGGGGTGAGAAGAGGAAGGGTTAACGTTAGAGCTGTGAGCGATGGTTCGCAAGGAGCCGTCGATGGAACTGTTTACAAAGGTGTTTACGGTCCCTGGACCATTGAACAATCCGATGTCAAAGAGGTGCTTCTCTTCTTTCCTTACGATTCCTGCTCAATTCACACTAGTTTCGTTGCTCTGGGTTCCTCAAATTTCAGATATTGGGTATATTGGGATGTGCTTTGTTCTCATTGACATGCAAGTTGAATCCTTTTGATAGTTTTAGGCCAATTTTTTCATATTCTCATAATCATATAATGGAGAGGTAGCTCAGAAACTATGGGTTGATTAAGCCTGTTGATATTACTTCTAGAATTTTGTAATTAAGCCCTGTTTAGTGGACGGTTCAATGAAAGTTTTTGATGATTACCTTTTGCTATTCAGGTTATTCTGTACAGATCAGGACTAGTAACTGCTGCTGCATCTTTTGTTGCCGCTTCTTCTGCTGCATTTTTACCAGGAGATTCTTGGTTAAGTGAAATAATTAAGCAGAACCATGATTTGTTTTACTTCGTTGGTGCTAGTGGTTTGGGGCTATCTCTGTTTCTTATTCATATATACGTAACGGAGATTAAGAGGACTCTTCAAGCTTTATGGGCACTTGGTTTTGTTGGTTCGCTGGCCACTTACGCAGCCCTTGCCAGACCAGCCGGTGATAACTTGGTTCATTATGTTGTTGATCATCCAACTGCTGTTTGGTTTGTTGGTCCCCTTTTCGCCGCTCTCACAGGCCTCGTTTTCAAAGAAGGTAAATATCTTCCTTCTGCATTTGAATATAAAATTATTTTTCCTGATTGTTGTAAACATACAGATGTTCTTGATTTGCATTTCTGTCTGCAGGACTCTGCTATGGAAAGCTAGAAGCTGGCCTTCTTACATTCATCATACCTTCAATTCTTCTTGGTCATTTGGTAAAGTAGCTTGTTTGATTAAGATATCCTACTTTAGCTACCTTGAATCAGACTCCTGAGATCAAATAAGAATTTATCATAAGGCCAAATCAGCTAATAATCTGCTGCATCATTTCTCTAAAGAGAAAGCTTCCCAGTTCCTTAAATTGGGAATCTTGGTATTTGTTTAATTGGCCGGACTTAAATTGGTATATTGAATTTGCAGAGTGGTCTGATGAATGATGAGGGAAAACTGGTGTTGCTAGGAACATGGATGGCGCTCTTTCTAGTATTTGCTGGGAGAAAATTCACTCAGCCTATAAAGGTACACACTGTTCTTCATTGAAGATTAGCATATACAAGCTTTCGTAGAGGTCTTTCTATTTATGAAAGTATCAAAAATGTCATAGTACTAGTAATCTATAATCTGGTTTGCTTTTTGAAGGATGATATTGGGGATAAATCTGTTTTCATGTTCATGTCTCTTTCGGAAGATGAGAAGAAGGCTGTAGTTGAAAAACTTGAGCAAGAAAAGTTGGGGTAAGATTCTGAATGATAGCGGAATGCTTTAATCATCTTCAAGAACAGGTAAATATCTTGTATCCATAGATTATTACTGAGGAGAGATGCTACCATAAACAGTTTGTAGATTGTGATTAGTAGCCTTTATCGCGTATTATAAATGACAATACAAATGCTATCAAATTCTTCATGTGCACGAAGCCATAATTTACCATTCCCTAATTGAGAGTTGGGGCATCACATCTTTTGGCTGTTGTAATGGATCAACCCGGTTCAGTCGGATGCTTATTTGGCCTTGATTTCAAGTTTAAGGTCTGATCATCCCTTGGTTGTTTTGTTTTTTATATTTTGCCCGTGTGTATTGTGATGGCCTGGCTCATTTGATCCTGCGATGATTTAGGCTTGATTTTTAGGATTTGGTATGGTCATGAATTTGGTCTCTGGCCACGTATTGGCCTCCATCTTACGTGGAACCTGCAAAGAAAAAAGGCGGACATAAGACTTAAACGGGGTCCAAACCTAATTGTGACAAAATGAAATATGGTCCAGCTTGGGCCGACCTATCCAGAACCGGGCCAGTTTATCCGCAGGCTTTCAACCCAAAATCCCTAGTCATGACATGCATTTCACTGAGGAGACATGTACGAGCCTGTTACTGCCGTATTGAGATGGCTAAAGTTATGGTCCATAAGATCTACTAGGGTAGAAATCTTGTTACTCCAGCGATGAACTCAAACGGCGCAATGTTAGTAGCTATGCTTGGAGGAAGAAGACCATGGTTGAGACTAATCTCAATCAAGACGCATGATCCTGCAACAAAACAAATATAGGTCTCTTTCCTTGGTAGTCCATGGTTTTGATGTGTGGCAAAATCAATCAATTTTGCGTGTTTTTCGGCCAACAATTATTGCGATATTTGTGGGTTTCCGAATTGGAGATAGGAAAATGCTAAGAAAGAGTTGTTAAGTTTGCAAACAAAGAGCGTGAATTTAGGAATAAGGTTTTGTCGTTGAAAGTGAATCGGGACAAGCAATTGAAAGACAGGACACACGAGTGGGGTGTTAAATGCGGTGTACAGAGTAGGACTAATATTATGGCCTCTCTCTCTCTTCAGTCTTGTTGCTTTCTGTCTCAATCTTCTAGGAGTTTTGTCATTTATTAACATAACATAACTACAATTATCCAAAGTACCTCATATGCATAAGTTGGACCAATGTACATGGCTATGTTTGACCAAAATGTGATAACTATGAACAATCAATAATTGCCAAGGGGCCTCTCTACTTGACAAACCAAACGAACAAATAGCGGAACTATGAGCAAGAGTTATTGTATGTAAGATAATATTTCATATAATCTCTACCAAATCAAGTTTGTTTCTTTAGATTTGGAAATAAAGACAGGAAAGCTGGATAAGAGAAATAGGAGAGAGACTGATGAAGCGAATCCAACCAAAACTGAGGGGGGAAGAGCAAGTGTTAAAGGAGAGTCCCTACCACCAATATGAGGACGAACTCCAAATTGCATGCGGACGAAAAAGGAGTAGTCGTGTCTAATGCTGCATCTCAATTCGTGTGTCTTCTTTTGTGGGTCTCTCTATCCTTTTGTCTCTTCTCTCTCTCTCTCTCTCCCCTCCTAACCTTTGAATTCCTTTTTTCCTCTTTGTTCCCTCTTGCACTCGTGGCCTTCTTCTAACCTCTCCCTCTACATTGACATGCACGGCTCACACGTGCTCACATTTTTTTGTGTGTGTGTGTGTTTACTTCTTCAAACATATCAATTTTGTTTTGATAACTTGATCATAGTGGTAGACCAAATTCTGAACTGATCTTGAAATTCGTTTTGCCAGTATAAACATCAAAAATGGTAGATGTAATTCTTTATTTTGTATATCCTATATACTTTCCATGTATCGTAGATCAATTCTGAACATCTTATTCCAAATGCCTATGTAGCATGTATCTAGATACATTCTAGATACACACTCATTATTTATTTTTTAATCTCTTCATACGATAGTTTTAAGTTTGTTTTGATAACATGATAGCCGTAGACCAAATTCCAAACTGATCTTAAAATTCGTCTTGCCAATAGAAACATGATTGATGTAAATCTTTGTTGTATTTATCCTAGATACATTTTAGACACTTTCATGTAAATTATATGTATACTATCTAAGAATGATACATTCTACAGAGTTTACCCTAATCTTACAACATAGATTTGTAGTGAGTGAGATGGTACGTCATGTTCCGTCTTAGCTTAGCTTTTTTCCTGCATATCTGGTTTGTAGCAATTTTAATCTTTGTGGATTCTACCCCATTATCAATCGAAATATAAATCGAGGCTTCATGAGACTCTATATATATCCTCAATCAGCAAGACAAAATTTCGATCATTACGGTTGGTTTATAAAACATGCATATTTTCAATTAAAGATTAACGCATTTTTAAAAAATAAATGTGACATTCCCTATTCATAAATATATACTCAAAAAAGTAACCGAACAACCGTTCAAGTAATATTGATCTCAATAAAACAAGCATATTTGATGTTATGCTTAGTGAAGTGAAGTGAATGTAATAGCTACTAAATTTTTGGTAAGCATCTTGACGATTCGTTAATTATTAAAACATTTACCCTTAACATTGTACTTTATTTTGCTTTTGCATGTATGTATAGCAACAACGTCATATTCAGCATCTTCTCTAACTAAATTTATAAGATTCTATATATAGCCGCTCAATTATTATTTTTAGTGAGAAATATCCATTAAATTTGGCTTATGGTGTGACTTATACCCAATTGTCTACTAAAGACTAGTTTTCCATCAATTTTTTTTCCAAAAAGAAATGTATAGGTTACGCCTTACGAATGTCGTAAACGTTAATGAACTATTTTCGGAAAAGACCACTGTAGACCACACAACGTCTAAAAGTGGTTAAGCATCTCCAAAATAGTGTCTTAGGGTCTAATCAAAACTATTGTGGATAGATTCTGATCTATGCATGCATTATTTGAATCTGTCATTAAGTTGACAATGTGTGTATATATTTTCACACTTTCATGAAATGAACAGTTTATTAATTTATTTTTATGAAACAGACAGGATTAGATGGGGTTGCAATGGTTTAGAGGATAATACTCAATTCATAAATTATACACAAACACGGAACGAAACAACCATCCAAGTATTATCTCAACAAAACAAGCATTTTTGATGAAATGTTGGGTGAAGCTTAGTTAGTTAATTCTTTGGTAAGCATCTCCACGAATTATTAACTATTAAAATTTGTACATCTTCTCTGATTAAGTTTGTAAGATTTTATAGTCTCTCAAAAAAGTCAGATTGAGTTAGTGTTGGGTAAGTGGTGAGAATTAGTCCCTTTTAAAGAAATGTGTAGTCTACTTCAGTGGTTCGATTTTTGGTTGGGAAGAGCTATTTTGTTTCGACAAAGATAAATGCATGGATTTCGACTCAAAACTCACTCGATTAGCATAACAATAAAAATAATATTTTCATTATCTACCTTGGTTTGCGGTGTGATTTTTACCCTGATATGTAGTTAGAGTAAAAATCAGGGTTCTTACCAATATTTTAATTCTAAATTTTAAGAACCCCATGCTAAGAACTCCTAAAATAGTTCTTAAATAAGAACTTTTAAATTCCCTCTCTCCTTATGCTAAGAACCCCTATAATATTTATCATTATTTGTCATTATAAAATATTTAAGAACCCCTATCTAAAAACCCCCATTAATCATGGACTAAAGTTTAGGTAAAATTCTTTTGTTTCTTCAATAGAAAAAAATCGGTTACGAATGTGGAAAGTAAACGTTTATAAACTATTTTTGGAAAAGTCTACTGTAGATGCACAACCTCTAAGTGCAGTTAGGACTACAAGCTGGTAAACTTTGGTATCTCACAAACTAATTTTCTTAGGGTCTAATCGAAACTATTGTGGATAGATTCTTATAATGAAGAATGCATTATTTGAATCTGTCATTAAGTTGACAATACGTGCATATATATTTCCAGACTTACATGCAATGAATAGTTTATTTCTTTATTTATATTTAAGAAACAGAGAGGATTAGATGGGGTTGCAATGGTTTTGTGTTGGTAGCGAGACGAAAACGACAGCGTTTTTGTTCTGGAGAGCGATACGGAAAGTAACATGACAGGACTGTTGAGAAACTCATCGTTTTCTCTTAAGTGAACAGTCAAGTATGTTCCCTTTTTTCTTTTGCTTTAATGTTTGGGGTCATAGGTCAGTCTCTTTTACCCAATTAACCAAATAACAATACATCCATCAAATCCAAGTCTTGTCGGTTACTTACTCAAATCCCACATTAACCAAGCTTTAAATTTATTTTACCATCCTTTAAAGTAATTTCTTATGATGGAATCTTTAAATGAGTGGTGGGCATATTAGCCACATTACCGGTTTTGATTCGATATCCATCTCGAAGTGTTTCGACATTTTGGGTATATGGAAATTTGAATGGTTTCAGATCGATATTTATCCCAATATGTTTCAAAGTTTTGGGTATCCGAAACTATGAATGTGGTTACAAGTAGTTACAAACAAAAACCGTTATAAATCTATTCGACAGCCAAAATCAAACTGACATTAAATGTAATAGATTTACTACATTAGTAGTCCTACCAAAAAGTCATAATAGTTTGTATATTTAATTATTTTATTAAAATTATAATTTAAAAAATAGATTGTGATGCTGAATAGTTGATATAAAGAATTTATGTTTTCTAGTATATGTATAATGATTTCATAAGAGATAAGACCATGCATTGTTTATTGTTGTTAGAAATTCTTAAAATTTTCTATTCTGCAGTTTACATTACAATACTATTGAGGCACATGGTTTACTAATAATGTTTAACCTACTTTGAGCTGAAAACAAATCCTGCCTAGACTTGTTAAATGTCAACAATTGGAAGAAATTTGCACCGAAAATCTTTACAGTTTCCATATTAAACAATGATTTTGCTTAAATGAACTTATATTAAATTCATAACCAAACTTTTTATGTGGTTTTATTCATAACCAAACTTTTATTTAAGACTTATTTGTACAACCAACGATGATTTATATAAAGTATTTTCAAGATTTTGGAAGAACAAGAAAAATATGGAAGCGTTGACGAGAGAGAGTTGAGAATATGAAAAAAAAACAAAAAAAAAGTTTATGATGTGAGAAAGAAATGTGGATCTCAATGATGTTGCTGTGTGTTGGCTGGCATTTTAAAGTTTAAACCATCACCATCTTCATGTGCATCCATATGTCACTCTTCACCTCTCTATCCAATTAATTGGATCTCCTCCCTTTTAGTTTCATCTTTATCTTATACTAAAGTAGATATATTTACAAAATAGAATTTCAAAAGTTTATTTTTTAAAATACTTTTTCAGTTGTATAAATAAATTGAAGATTTTGTGAAGAAAAAAAAAGATATGAGTTTATGTAAAAGGTTTAGTATACAAATTTGTACTGTAAAGAATATTCGAACAAATTAAGATGGAATTTTTTTTATTATTTTCGAAAAAACACCATCAAATAGAAAAAGAGAGGGAGACAGAAAAATAAAGAAAGAGACACAAAAAGTATACATTCACAAAATGAGAGGACTTTGCTGAAAGTTTGTTACAAAAGAGACAAAAGAGCAAAAACATTTAATAATTAAAAAAACACCAATTAGCAACTTAACAAATGAGGATCTTATACTTAAAATCAAGACTTTAATCTTATATTAAAGAAGAAAATTTCTAAGAATCTAAACCAAGTGGTTCCCATCTAGGAACTCTCTTACTGAAGAACCTCCCAATAACTCTGGAATCAAGAATCTCAAGAGCTCCTCCAGATTTAACACATCTTGGAGTCTTATACTGATTCAAAGACGACCCTTGTGAGACACAAAAATCCATTAACGAATCAAACGTGCCCAAACTCACCACTCTAATCTCCAGTGGCCCAATCGATTTATCTCTGTTCCTGCATCTTCTGTACACGTAATCCAAACAATCCTCAACCTCAGAGCAACAATCCTCCATTCTCTTGTCGTCTAGCTTTGGTGGGTCGTTGCTGTAACGTGACTTTAGCTCCCAGAAGAGCACGTAATGCCCCGGGATTGATGACGTGTCCGCATAGCTCGTGTACTCCATGAGTAAGAGGCTTGAAGGCTGTTGGAGATGGTTGAGTTTAGCTTGTGTCACCGCGTTTAGTAGATCTTCCTCGCTAGTTTTGTCAGTGTCGATGCTTAGTACAACGTTTCTTCGCTGCACGAAACGGAATTGAGGCGCTTTGTTGTGGAAACCGGTCACTTTTAGAATATCACCAACTCTGTATCTGTATAAACCTATTGACAAAGAAAAAACCGATAGGTTACTTGTCTTACAAGTTATTAGGAAATCAACATCGGTAGTGAAATGACATCTAAATTTAAATGACGAGATTATGTTCGTGTAGAAACTTACCTGTGAATGTAGTGATGACAATTTCGTAGTACCGACCGACTTCAACATTAACAAGATCGACAATAAGATCTTCCTTGATAGCATCCTCTTCATCGGTGTTAGAATGCGATGCAAAGTGAATCTCTTCGTGGGATTTGTCGTCAACGGGCAAGAACTCGAAGTAAGCCATGTTAGGAAGAAGCGTATAGGAAACATCGGCAGGATCGCACAACGGATTAAGGTTGATACCAAAGTAACACTCAGAGGAAGCATACATCGTTGAAACCAACGGTAAACCTCCGCTATAAAACTCTAGTGTCGGAATGTATTGAGCCATCGAACCCGTCACAATCACTTCAACATACTTAGCCTTAGGCCATAGCCTCCTCAAGATTCCTTCCCACGACTTCTCAGCACACTCACTCTCAATTTCATCAGCCAATCCTTGATTTGGGCCATTAAGGATCGACAAGACCGAGTCTCTGCAGGCTGAGTCAGTGATCCAGCTAGTGATAGTGCCGGTTCTAATGTCTGCGCAAAGTTCTTTGTAATGATCCTCCAAGAACTTGACCGCTCGAAGAAAGGCAGAGGCAAAGACAGCTCCGACTCTTAGGACATGAGATCGCTGGACAAGACCGCAGAGAAGCTGACAGTACATGCTCTGTTTGCTGTCTTGACAAAGAATGGTCTGGTCAGGGCTAGAGTAGACGTTGTACTTGTTGAAAGGTCTGTTCCTAAAATGTTGACTTTTGTAGTAGCTGGTCAAAACAGGACGCGCCATTAGACCTGAAAGAGTCTTGATCTCTGGTTTTATGAATAGAAGATACATCCCTTTTCCTTCATCTAGCCCATTCACATATCTGCAATTTCATTTACGTAACACAATCCATTAACAAAAAGTTTCTCTTCACTGTTTCATTAGTTCGACTAAAGAACACAAATTTAATTTACATAATTTATTTATCGGACAAGTGTAACTATGATCCTATAAATATTCAATCTGCAAAGAAAAAGCCGATTTATTTGCTATAATGTTTAAGCCCAATTAGACAGCCGAATAACCAAATTAAAATAAAAGAATTGTGTTTTATAAAATGATTAAAAAAAATACTTTTGTGTATTTATGTTTATAAAAAAATATATAATTGGAAGTAGGGTAAATTAAAGAGAGATTACTGCACTAAAGAAAATTAAACGAGACTAAATATTATTTTTATTTAACTAAAAAAATATATTTTGTAAATAATCAACATATTTGTTAGTGGAAGTCAAGTGGCACAATGGTGCCCACCTCTGAATACTCATCACATTAATTTGTAAGTTCGGGGTTCAAACCTTGTTCCCTACGGTATTAAGAAATTATTATACCGGCTAGTTGACCAAAAAAAAAATCAACATATTTGTTATTGTAAAAACTAATTTATTACTTGTTCATGATAGGCACAAGCATGCTGTAGAAAAATGTCTTCCTCTCCAATTCTTCAGATGTAGAAGGCATCAACTTCGGTTTTCCTGCAGAAGTCCCCGAGCTGCATCCAATATTTACTCAAAGAAATTAGTTAATGTAACGAAAATTGTTTTTGTAAATATTTGGTCGAAATTTAACTATATGTACTATGTTTTACCTAGTGAGGAGTTCTGTGATGGGCTGAGCGGAGACGATATCTGAGGATTCTCCATCGGCAATTCGTTGAATGAAAGGCTTTATGTCGTCGTAATTCACCACAGGGACTTTGTTTTTGAAGCTTTGTTGATTCTTGTCGGATTCTCCGTCGAGAAATGCTCGGAGATATTGTGTTCCAGAATTTTGAGAGAGTATTTGGTGGAGAACTTCTTGTTGAATTGCCTCTGCATTTGTTGTTAGATCTTCGAGAAGCTTGAGACCAGCTTCTGTATCATTTGGGTCGTAACTTGGTATCATTGTCGGAAAGCAGACACAAACAAAGTTATGTTTGTGTTGCAATGATGAGTTCAAACAAGAAAAATTAGAGAGAGTTTTTGTTTTTATTTTGTTGTGGAGAGAATCACTTCTTCTCTGTTCTTGAAGGTTGGTTTGGTGGTTTGAGGAGAAGGATGAAGAAATGGTTATATAATAAATTGGGAAATGATGAAATAATTATTAGAAAACTATATATTTGGGAGGTCCTACAACACACATGGCCTTGTCTAGTTAGAATGAAGCTATTGTTGGTCAATATTACCTGTGCAGGCTTTCCCTATTATATTTATATGTTATTTTTGTTTAATATCATATTTGTTTATATGTTGTTTAATACTCCAATCAAGCTCTTTCTTTATGATCCGTTGAATAATATCAATCCAATCATATTCACAAGATTTGCATATGTCTGCAAAAAGATATACTCACTTGGTCTTCACTATACTCATCTAATAATATTATTGGCTCTTAGATTTTATTTAGGAACTCGTTGAAGCCTTTATAAACTCACATGCAAATTTTTCAAAAAATGTATATATTAAAAAGAAGTATGATTGCTTCAGTTAACAGATTATTTTTATATGTGGCTATGGAGTTTTCATTAAGAACTTTTTTTTTATATCCCTTAATTCATTTGCATGTTGGTTTTAACCTGTATTTGCATTGCTGTGAAATATTACACAACTCTTATTCAAATTTCACAGACATATGTTAATATAAATGTCTATATATATAAGTTAATTTAAATGTCTATATATATATATTAACCTCATTTATGTACGATAATTGGACTCCATATAAAATAATCTCAAGTTTGACTTATGGCAATCAAGATTAAGAGAGAGAAGGATTGTTAAGATTGTTAAATCTCTTGGATATGATAAAGTCATCATCTTGGTGATGCAGATCCAAATGCATATGATAGGTCGTTACGTTGATATACATATATTAAAAATAGACCAATTGACTAATTAACCATATATGATGAAAATTACAGCATAAAATAACATGCAACAACTTAAATTCAATTAAGAAAAATTAAAATAACATGGAAAATTTGGATTAGGTTAATGTATATGTCTTGTGGTGACGAGGAAACAGATGTGAACAGAGAGAAGAAGCGTGAGAGAGATGTGTTAGAGTAGATGATCTTTTTCTCGTGAACAAATTTCATTCAAATACGTTATGTCATACATTTTAGGCATGTTCCGTCCTTTCCTTTGCTTTTTCAGGCTTTCTCTATTGCTTCCTTTATTGGTTACTTAGTCATACAATTAAAAACTTATCGTTAACAATTAAGTTGATTTGATTAAACTTATCGATTTAGTCATTTTCTTCCACATATTTGTTTATATTTTCATGATTATATATATTATTCCACTATATTATTAATAATAATAAAATTAAATAACTAAGACATGAATCTCGTTTAGGATTTCTTAAGAAACGGGCCTAAACTCAAATTTAGTCTTCTTTAAGTTTTAGGAGTTTATATAAAACAACCCAAATAATGTATCTTTTCTCTGAAATAGAATGAAGGAATGCTATTCATTTTGGTCCCTGAATAAGCATACATACATTGTGGATCTTAAATTTGCGGAGTGGTCGACCTTACGATACGTGTTTCACACATTTCTCCTAATCTCATTGGTTGCCTTCACTAAATAAAATAAAGAAATATAATAAACATAAATTCTATATTTTAAAATTTTCATTAGAAGTATTTGGAACTATGGAGTTATACGAGTTGAGTATAATTAGCTGTGGGTAAGAATATAATTTCCTTAAAAAATTGTAATATTGATTTTGAATTTTAGAAATAAATATGAAATATTTAAAACTATTCCACTCACACATATGCGAGAGCGAGACTAGTTAAAGTTGGCATTTTTTCTTCCACAAATATATAGACCGGTCAGCGTTAAAGACATGCACTCTTTTAAATTTTATTTTTTTGTAACCTTACTATTTTTGTTTTAAAGCATCAAAGTCTTGATATTATTGCCAAAAAAAAATAGAATTGTCGAAATCTTTTGTCTCTTCGGGGATATCCAACAAAATTAGCATAACTCTTAAGCAAGGATGATACAGACAAATTGAGAAATTGTCCAAATTTTTTTTTATCAAGTTTTATATATATTGTAGTTCTTTGTTCTTTTTTTTTTTTCTAATAATATTTTCCGAGACGTAACACCCTATTTTAGTTTCTTTATGTCATTTTAGGGCAAAGCATCCCAAATGTTAATTTTATATGGATCACTACTTTGCAGTTAGTAGTTTCGAACCTTTTGAGAAATGATATGTATCGTCTGATGTCTTGTCTCATTGGGCAGCAGTAAACTACTTTAAATACTTTGGTATATGATATATATACGCATAATATCTCTTGGTAAGAGGTTGAATCTTTCCTCTCATGTTCAAATCTTGCTAAAGATGGATGATTTAAGCCTTAAAACAGATATTATAAAATGCTAATTGTCGGGTTAAGGAAGATTATAAGCGAAAAGGCAAGAACTTTTTTGTCTAGAAAAAATGCAAACAGAAAAAAAATATTTTTATATTGTTCCAACTTCCAATTCGGATATATATGTCAACGGGATTCTAAGCATATTCATTGGAAACAACAGTCATGGTAGAAGTTAAAGGATCAAACGTTGGCTGTAACTTAAGTCATTTATACACACTTATAAAAGTATGTTATCAATTCTAAAGTCAACAACAAGCTTGAGCCTAAAAAACTAAGGTTAAGATAAGTTATTGGTTTCATGTACGGTATATATATTAAACGTTTGGTATATAGTGGTTAAGAACCTTTTACTTTGAATTATCCACCACTAGTTGAAAATGAACACAGGAAAGGAAGAAAGAAAAACCTGCTGACGCAGCTGAACGTTTAAATTCCAGACTATGGTTGCTCGTTTTGAGTTTTTAGAGATTTCCATATAAATGCAACTGGCATATCAAAGTCCTAGATGTTGCAGATAAAATTCTCGTATGATCTTGTACATATATTGCAGGTTAGATCTATCCAGTGTGAAGTGTACTGATTGTTTATGCGAAAAATATATGTTAGAATTTACTAACGAGATTTACACTAGAAAAAATTACGTAAAATAACAAAATAAATTATGAAACTTTACGAATATTTTAAAACAAAAGATATCCACAAAATTTAATTTCTTTTTTAAATAGAGCTCTTACATATGTAAGAGATCTATTTCTCTTACTACCAAAAGGGAAAACTATTTGTTTTGAAGACAATTTCTTTTGTTAACAACTTGTTTAAGTATAGTATTTTTCTACTAGACCTAATGGCCTAGTTAACCCCATAAAAGGAAGGAGGAGTCGAACTCATGATTCCAAAGAGAAGAGCTGATGGCTATTGCCTGTAGCCTAAATGCTCTTGCTGTTTAAGTATAATTCCTTAGTTCTCAGTTGTCTAATAGCTAATTTTAGTGCATATTGAGACAGTAACCAGGATCGAATCAGGACATGGTGGAGAAGCAAGAGAGATGGGACCACTAGCCCACGTGCTCTTCCTAAATATAGTTTACATATTGAAAAATGAGATAAAATCATAGTGTATAAACATAACAAAGGGAAAGAGACAATCAACTGTGTAATAAGACAAGAAAAAAATAGGTCAAAGTTAATTACGAGCTTTGCAATTATTGCTCTTTCGGTGGACTACTTCAAACCAATACGCACAACACAATTACTTCTCACGGACTGGGATAACGTATTTAAATCGATATTAAATCGTGCATTACTCCTGATACACGACAAAAACATAAGAGAAAATAGGTAAAAGAAAATTTCAGACTAATGCCAGTAAGAAAAAGAAAAAAAAATACAATGAGAAAATACAAAATAAATGGAGAATTTGATTATAACAAGAAAAAAGAAGTTTATATCTTAAGTTTACCAAAATATGATCGGACTTTGTACTCTTAATAGTTTATGGGTATTGATTCGATTCAAAACTAGTCTTTGGTCTACTTGGGTTCAAACAAAGTTTAGACGTTTGAGATTAATCGAGGAAATAAGACTTACGAATCTCAAATTTCAAGAGTAGTTTACCCACCAGTCTCAAAAGTTAAAGAGTAGCTTTTTTTGGTTGCAATAGTTTAAGAAGTAGAGTGACGAAGCACAAACTAAATCAGAGCATCATCTATTTCTCAAACACATAGCATATCTATTAATTATATAGTTTAATATTTTATGTTATCATGGAAAAAAAGGTCTATATCTAAAATTTAAAAAGAAAACTATATTTTCTAAATCGTTGAACTGTACTTTGTATCCTTTTAAGAAACAAATATTTATTTAGAAATTCACAAATTTTCTTTGTATGTTGCATTCTTGTCTTCCAGAAGTACCTTCCTACTTTCCTTCAATATAAATCAACAAATTGACGTGCAATACTTATAAAATATAAAAATAAAACTCACTATAATACTATTAATACTAATATACTATAGTGTATACTCTTTGATCAAGAAATAAATGTTACTATATTATGCTTTTTGGCTGCTCGTGGTCACACGAAATTTTGTAAACCATATATATCCGTAGTTCATAAAATTGATACCCTACTTTTGTGTAACTAGTATTCGAGATCGTTATTTTATTTTTTTATGTTTGATAAAAATTTGAGATCGTTATCATCAAACCAAATTCAAATTAAGACGAAGAGATACTATCATAATATATACTTTAAATGGGCTGATTCCACCTCATTATTCTAATGGGTAGTTAACCAAAATCTAAAGTGAAAACTTCTATTGAGTAGGCAACTTAAATTAATGGTATACACATTATGACATTAACAAAGTGGTATACGTTGCTTGGAATAGAAGAGACTATGATCTATGTAGTACTAATTAATAGCAATAAGCACATCACCGATCCCAAAGTGAATAGAACTAGTTTTGTGTAAAGAGTTGTTTGGTTTTTAGTATTAATTAAATTGTTGATTAGGACATTTGTTCAGGGATTTGCTTAGATTTGGTCTTTAGAAGTCTTTTATTGCTCAGATTAACATAAAGTAAAATGCAAAAGCAAGTGTCTCTACGAGGGAACATGTAGTCTTGAAATGAGGAGAGGAAATAGGAGCAAAAAAAGGATGATTAAAAAAAGTATAGCATAGTGTTATATTTATTATTCATCTCATATTAATCATAGTGATTAGCTCAAGCGTACATAAAGAGAATGAGCCATGCGTAATATTTAAGTGACCTACGGAGCCAATGTCAAACACAAACCATAGACCGATTACTCCATATCAAGATAATGTTAAGATCACAGTTCGGACTGATAAAAACTAAGATTTTTATTTTATTTTTATGTGTACATTTCTTTCGTAAAAATATTATCATATATAAACACAACCGCAAATGAAACATTTTTTTTTTGTGTTAAAACAATTATGGCCTAAAAAACTAAATGCACGTTTCAAATAGTTATGGATCATTGCAGCTATGACGATGGACAGATCAATACGTCGATATCATAGATTGAACATAAATCCATAGCCGTCAGCCCAAACACAATTTAGAGCCTAAGTCAACTGTTGTTAGATCACACCCAGGAAAACACATGAAATGTTGATAAAGATGCATGTGTACTACTACTTTCGATCGGCTTACAAGACTCATTGACTAGACAATCGGAAGACTGATCCAGATCTGAGATAAAGAATGATGAGTTGAAAGACATGATTCAAAAATGGGGTAGTTGAGGATTTGGGTCTCAATACGTGAATTCGCAGAAGTTTCAGGTTTGATTCCACTTCGAACAAAGTCGATGCACGTGTGGCCACTTGGACTCTTGGACTTTGGTCCATATATTTTGTCAGAGGTGGGTTTGCGGGAACTTCCTACCAAGAAACTTGATCACCTCCGATTAGCCGGACTTGACCCAAACACCAGTGACAATAGAAAAAGTGTCAAAGGGAGGAAGTGATAAGGCATGGTTCAAAGGACTACTATTGGCCTTATGGCTAGAATAAATGAAGAGCTTAAGGTGTTCACATAATGTATGTTTGTTGTACTAATCAAACTTCCCCTTATATATGAACAATTTATCGTGGCGGAAGCACAATCAAAACCAATCCGATACATATATGCACACATCATCCATATACTTCATATAACCTAATTATCTACCAACGAGAATCTAAGAAAAACCTACACTTTCAACTTGATGCGCTCTAACCTAATCGTAAGCCTAACTTGATACACTTTCAACGTGATACGCTCTAACTTCATATAACATAATTACCCAACCTTGGGTAAACCATAAATTTACCAAACTTCCTAATTGGCTGAGTCCAGTTACGTTTCTTTGTTGGTCTAAATCCTATATCAGCTTTTATTTTATGCACGCTTTAGTTCCAAAAAGAAAAAAAAAAAAAAAACAGTGATTTAGGCAACTAACTGAAAATATATGTCTAGACTTAAAAATCTAATCCCTATGAATGCTAAACTTCTTCTTTCGATAATAAGTGTGGTCAAATTTATTTAAAATAATGTTAGGTACCTAGATATCTTCGATTTTACCCAATTGTATGGGTCCAGTTATGTTTCTTTGTTGGTCAAAGCCACGTATCACACTTTAGTCAAAAACAGTTTGTGATTTATGTCCTAATTTATCGGTAATACTAAAAACGGGCTCTCGCTTGAATACTCCATTATTTTTAAAAAGTGTTAGAACCTCAGGATAAATCTAACACTAAATATGTTTTTTTTCTTATGACACTTGATCCAAGTGGTTCAAACACTAAACTAATTCAATCGGGTCAAACAAATAATTTCTCTTAGGGCGTAGTGACCAATAATTAGTTGGGCAATGTTAACAAAAAAATGTGGCATAAGTTTTAAGGTTATTTAATCGTTTGCCCATGCGCTAGCTCCATCATGGAAAGATAAGAAAAAAAAGGGGTACAAATATTATTTTTTTCTTATATAAATCGTACTATTATTTTGTCTTCTAACGAGACGAAAATAACTATAAAATAGTAATCTAGACTTAGGGTGCATGTGAAAGAAATATAATTTGGTTGACGAGATGTAATAGAACATGTTGTTACGGTTGGCCTTTTAACATCTCAAAACCGCAAATGAATAAACATTACATAATTAGACAAAACCATTCCATAGATTACTTTATTTTCAGAGCTTAAGTTTTGTCATTATGCAAAAGTTAATCAAGAGGGCTTTCAGCACTCTAGACTTTCTCGGGAGTGTTTAACTTGTTGGACTCGGCACACGGTAAAGGTACGAAACGAGTGACCCGGTGAAACTATATTTCCTTTTATAATAAAAAAAAAAAATACTAGAAATAAAGGTCTACAAACACACAAACTTAGAGACGAAACCACCCAAACTTTCAAGCTCTTCAGACTGTACAAATTCCAAAAAGGCAAAAACTATACTAATCATATCTAAAATGACTAAATCCAACACGCTGTTAAATTTTAACACGAAGAAGATTGTAGAACTGCCTTGAAGATGATGGTTTGTTGCACGTGATCGTATATGCATGTTTTGCTTAGAATAGGAAAAAGGCACAATTTGGTGATTTTTGGAAAATAATGTTAAAGAGTACTCCCTCCTTTTCAATATAAGTATCTTTTAAGATTTATATATATATATATATATACTAAAAAATAATTAACTTTTTTTTTGTTTTATCAGTATTGGTTAATATAGTAACATCATAGAAATAAAACTGAAAATTTTACCAAATATCTCCACTAAAAATATAAAATGACATTTATTTAAAAAAATAATTTAATTCTGAAAAAACGATACTTAATATAGAACGAAGGAAGTATTGGACAACATCGAAATCTAAAAGAAATTATGAAAGTTAGGGGATGATTGGTTGGAGTTTTAGACTTTTCTAAAGCTATATTTTGGTCTAAAGACCTAAATTAAAAGCAATCATGCTTTATAAATATTTGAATCGAAAGCAATCATGCTTTATAAATATTTTCCAAAGCCAAAACCACTTTTAAAAATCTACCGCCACTTTTATGAGTTTTTTCTTTTTTGCAAATAAAGTCTAAAACCATAAATTTTGGGCTTTGGAAAATTTTCTTTGGCTTTTCATTGATACATATCGTGTATTTGATATAAAAAGAAGAAATTAACATGACGAGTAATTATAAAAATATATAGATTTTTGTCATCTATATTTATTTTATTTAAGTTTTAGATGGTGTGTTTGCATTTTTTGTATTTTAATTATTTATTTATTTTAGGTAAATGAAATTTTAATAAATTTATATTTTACTTATTAATGTATAGACAAAATATTAATATATAATAGACACTAATATTCACCAAATGTTTTGATATTTTAAAAATCACATGTTAACCAATCATTTTTTATTTAATTTTACAGCTCTAGCAGATAAACTTACAGCTCTAGCAGATAAACCTAAAGATACAACCCAAAAATTTACAGCCAAAATTGTACAGTCATAATTCTATACATCCACAAATAATCAGGACCTTAGTTTTTGTCAACTATCTGATTTAATAAAACATTGACGCATAGCGTGGTATTATTATACCAAAGTTTCAGTGTTTTGGTAATGTTTTTATTTGTCCTTTGTTATTACTTTTATCTTCTTCTTTTTTTTGTCAACTTCCTTTGTTAATTTTTTATCGTGATAAATTTGGTAGTTTTCACTTTTCAGTTTGTAAAGAAAAACATCGAAACCCATTCCTCGTACACCGTTAGGAGAATGCAGGCGAGTAAGCAAAGTTCTCCTGTTGGGCCCAAATACTCAGGCCCATTTTGGGCTATACCGTTTTGTCGTTCCATAATTACTGGAACCACATGCATGTCGTTTTTATTGTCCAAAAACGATTCGACTATTTTTTTAATTTTATATAATTAATCTTAAAATAATAAAATCCAAATTACAGTGTACTTTGGGAAAAAGCGAAACGTCTCATACCTTTTCTACCCCTCCAATCAAAGTTGATGAAAATTCTGGTTTGAGTAAAAAATCTTTTCTTCATCACTCTTCTTTGCTTAACATCCCTATCTCAGTGTGTTCCCAACCGCTTCAAATTAGGTCGCAAGATCATAATTACGTTTCCTTGAATCGATCTTTTGTTTCAGGTAAAATCTTCCACCATTGATTTTCCAATTCTCTTTCTCTTTTCAAGATTCGGATTTTGTTTGATTGTCAGATTTGTAAAATTGTTGATGAAGTATTTGTTACGAGTAATCATATTTATAGCTAGATTTAATTATCTTTAAATTGAGGATCAGTTGATTACTCTGTAGAGTCTTGAGTCGTTTTCTTTGAAATCGTAGTGTAAAGTTTTGGATTTTGAAAATTGTGTTGTAGATCAGGCTAAGCTAATAGAGAGAGTTTAGTGAAGTGAGGATGCAGAATCAAAATGATATGGTGAAGGATAAAGCGGAAGTAGCTGCATCGATTTCGGCGATTAAGGTTGAAGAATGGGGAAATTGTTCATCAGTGGAAGATGCTATGGAGCAACCATCTTTTCAAGAAGAAGAATCTGCTAAAGTTCCTTATGTTGGTGATAAGGTTAGAGCATATCTTCACAACTTATATAAAACTCATCTTCTGTTTCATATTTCGGGTTTTATTTGTTTCTTGGAATCTACATGAAAGAGTCAATCTTGCTCTGTACTATGTCGAAAGAACTAATGTTTTGCATTGTATTACAAGTGAAACAAAAATACTCCCTATGAGTTGCTTTTGATGTCTATGTGACTTCATTTCATTTCTAAATGTTTGATTTCTGTGGAATATCTTACCCAATGAGCAACCTTTTCATGTTTTAAACTTTAAAAAGTTGATGCTTTTGGTTCAATGCTGTGAAGGAACCTCTTTCTAGTTTAGCTGCAGAGTACCAATCAGGGAGTCCCATTTTGCTGGAGAAGATAAAGGTGTCCTTTCTTTCTGTATCTTTCTATTTCTTCTTCGTTTGTTTTTTGTTTGTTTTTTGTCGCAGTTGTTGCTTTCAGTCTTTTTTAAATTATCATGTTTGCAATGCCTGTAGATACTGGAAAATCAATATTTCGCAATCCGGCGAACAAGAGGCGATGGAAATTGCTTCTTCCGAAGTTTTATGTTCTCTTACCTAGTATGTTCTCAGAATGTCTTCAATTATTTTCAAGCTTTTGTTTGTGTAGTTACGGTTTTTGGAACTGTGTTGTTTTGCTTAGACGTGGATTGTATCTTTAGCTAAACTTGTTTTTTCTTTCTACTTTATTTGCAGGAGCATATATTGGAATCACAAGATCGTGCTGAAGTCGATCGTATCAAGGTCAATGTTGAGAAATGTAGAAAGAATCTGCAAAACTTAGGTTATACAGATTTTACATTTGAGGACTTCTTTGCGGTAAATCGACCACCTTGTTTTGTTTTTGAGATTTGTTTTCTATTGTGTCTGCCATTTAAATTTGTTAATATCATCACCAAATGCTCAATTTTGTTTTCCTTAATGATACAGCTGTTCCTTGAGCAACTAGATGACATTCTCCAAGGAAGTGAGGAGTCTATAAGGTAGAGGACTGATTATGTAGATGGCTTTTTAATTGGCATTTGAGTTTGATTTCAGTTTTTGTGTGATAAGTTCTGACTTCCATGAAATGGCACAAGTCTCTTCTCATAGTATCTCATCCTTTTTGCGAATATCTTTCTCTTACAGCTACGATGAGCTCGTTAACAGAAGTAGAGATCAGTCAGTCTCAGACTACAGTAAGTTGCCCTAATTTTCTTTAGCGTTGCTCTGATTTTCTTTGGCGATGCATATCCAACTATACGTAGTTTTGACAAATTTTGCTGTCTCAGTTGTAATGTTCTTCAGGTTTGTTACTGCTGGTGATATACGAACGCGTGCAGATTTTTTCGAGCCCTTTATAACAGGCTTATCAAACACAACAGTGGATCAGGTTTGTACACGCTTACGATGTTTTGGAAGTCAAGCCACTTGGTGATATATTTAAAATTTTCTTCATGCGTCTCTGTGACATTTCTGTCAATTTTAAAGTCTTTCAGCAACAATAACTTACTCTTGTAACCTCTGAAAATTTATCTTAGTGGTACGTTTCTAGTTTTCCATTGTAGCATTACGCAGAAATATATAACAAAGATGGTGTAGGTTAGTTTACAGATGCATTTACAATATACAAAATTTTCATGCTACCAAACTTGCTTGCTTTGTATGGAGTGTTGTGAGACATTAAGTCACTTGCACTGATGCTTAAACTAAAGATTCTATAGAAAGCTCTGAATATCTCCTACTAGATTATTAGAGCATAGGTAAATGCAAAGTATTAACACTAGTTTGTTATAGTTTTGCAAGTCCTCAGTTGAACCAATGGGGGAAGAAAGTGACCATATTCACATAACCGCTTTGTCAGACGCACTTGGTGTTGCAATCCGGGTTGTGTATCTTGACCGTAGCTCATGTGATAATGGAGGCGTCACTGTGAACCATCATGACTTTGTTCCTGTGGGCACTAATGAGAAAGAAGAAGCTTCTGCTCCTTTTATAACCTTGCTGTATCGTCCAGGCCATTACGATATCCTCTACCCCAAGTCATCTTGTAAGGTATAAACACGAAATCGCCATATGACCTCTCTTCCTTTTAGATTTTTCCTGGTTTAAGTTAATGATTGTGCTGTTACAGGTATCGGACAATGTGGGAAAATGATCATTTGACATATCATAAACCCCATTAGAAGATGTTTACAAAAACTGTGGTAATATGGATTCATGTGGATGAAACCACGGAATAATCAACAATTACATCATCTATTTGCTCCTTGATTATGATAAAAGAACCCTTTTTGCAACAATAATATAGAATGGACCGTTTCTTTACTTTGATCTTGCCTTGTATTTTTCATGATAGTAGTATTATTGATGAGCAAGTGGAACCAAAGGGTTTGCCATGGCAGAGTTCCAAGTTTGTTTTAATGGCCTGACTAAATGTCTTTAAATTGAATTAAAACATTTTGGTTAAGTCTAGTCCAAAATAAAATATGACAAACAAAGCAAAAACCCTTTGGACTATTATTAGGAGTGTCAATATGGCAAAGAACCCCGCGGATTGGGCATAAATTGTCCTATCATTGGACGAGTTAAGGCTACAATTTTGATGCCAAAAAATGCGGGCTGCGCAAGTTGGCTCATTGTGGACAATGGATTCGAGCGGTTTATTAAGTGGGTTGGGTTAGGTTAAACCCCTTTAACACCCCTAATTATTAGTATTGTTAAATATATAGAACCCCCAAAAAAAAGTAACAGAAGACTATACCGTAGAGATTCCGTATTTCCTTTTTTTTAGAGCATCTTCATTCCTAAACCCCTCTTGGGGTTTTTAACTATATTTTAATAATAAATTCTCTAAGGGAGGTTCTTAATTAGACATTTTTTTCTAAGAGTATTCTTAATTAGACATTTTTAGAACCTGTCTCTTAGGTTATTTTTTTTTTTCATTTATTAAAATTACAATTAATAGTTAAGAATTCTATTAAAAGTCTTGCATTGGAGGTGGTCTTAACCATCCAAAGACTCTACTGTAGAGATTCAGAATGTATAGTGTATGCAGACGTCCTTTATTGTTTGTCACTTTCTTCTTTGGAAGCTTGTCCCAAAACAAAGAGAATCCATGTATATCCCACTTTAGTCTATTTCTCACTTTTTATTATAAATATACCAAAGATTGTCATTTAAGTACTTATACACATTTTTGAGTATTTTTTTTAATTTCTCACAAGACAAATTGTGAGCTCACGTTTGGGATTTTATAACCTAAAATGAAAGGGACAACAACTAAGCGAAAAAAGAGAAGAAAAGATGTGAAGACAAAAGGTTAGAAATTTAGATGAGGAGAGAAAAAGAGGCTGTGATTGATATAGGCATGTTCTCTCTTCGATTAAACAATTCCCACTACAACCTTACAAAAAAAGGCACATACACACTTGTTACCGTTACAATTTTCATTAAAAAAATTCAAAGCCTTTTCTTTTGACCTACCCCTCTATCTCTCTCTTCCTCTTATATAATTTTCCATTAGCATATAAACATTCATGCTATACATATATATACACACATACAAATGACACATAGACCAATACATAAAAGTAAAATATCTTTGAAAAATAGAAACCAATCGCCTCTAATATCAGCCAGAAAAGTAGGGCTTTAAAAGGCGTATTGGATCTTGGTTCTTGATATGGATATGTGAAAAAAAATAACATTAGTATTGTTTCAATCAATTTCGTTTATAATAGTAAGTTTACTAAGTTAGAACATATGAAACCCAAAAATCTTTGTGGAACAGGAATAATCACATACATTAAAACTTGAAATGCATACTTTTCACTTTGTTGTATATATATAGAGTAGATTTTTGGCTATCAAAGAGTCCCAACTACCTAAGGACATGTGGACGGCTGATCAGCGGAACTATATCCAGAGAGTCTGACAAGGTACACATGTTGGATAATACCAGTGTGTGGTTAAGGCGAATAAAATAGACTTTTAGGGATTCGATTAGGATATGAGACTTATTTTAATATGATGAACTCCTACTAGATCTAGGTGTAGGATGTAGCCTATATCCGTCATTGGAGGTTTAGAACACAAACACTACAAGAATACAAGCGAATTCCGACGGACATTTCCGTCGGATATCTATCGGAAACTTTGGATTTTCGACGGATATCTTCTGTCGGTTACAGTTCGTCGGAACTTAATATCCGTCAGAATCCGTCAGACTATTCCGACGGAACACCATCGCCGGAAAAATTTCGGAATATTCCGACGGATATAGTTCCGACGGATTTCCGACGACCATAGTTCTGACGGTCATAGTTCCGACGGGTTTCTGACGACCATAGTTTCGACAGATTTTTGACGGCAATAGTTTCTACGGATTTCCGACGGATATTCTATTTGAATTTTTTGTGATTTGAGATTTTATTTAATGAATTCTTATTTATAAATTATAATAAATAAATAATTAAATGAAATTATTTTTAAAAAGTTTAATAATTTTTAATAATGAAATCTAAAATCATAAAAAAAAATAATCCATTAAACAAAATATTTTAATGTTTAAAAAAAAAAAGAATTGTCGGGATCATCGGGTGAAAAGAGATGAGAAAAAGCGGCTTTCATGGTCTGCTGCAAAGAAGTGAGCTGGGACTGGGTTGAGGTGAGCTGGTTATGGGTTGAGGTGTACGCGGACTTTAGCTCCTTGACCTCCGTGTCACGTTCTTTCACCGTTTGGGTGAGCCTCTCGATCTCGTCTCTGTACCCCGAAGGAAACTGAGGAATGGAAGAAGACGATTCCTGGGTCGGAAGTTCGCCTAACCCAGCGAATCGCCCTTTGACTTTCTGAGTTTCCTATAAAAATAAAACATCAAAATAATGTTAGTAATGAAATTTTAAAAAAAATAATAACTGAAAACAATTAGACACTTACATTAAGGACAATGTCGTTGATCTCTTCCCGGGACGACGACGACGACGACGACCCATCGAGAGTGAGCTGCGAGAGTCCAACTTCTCGTTCCCGATCCACCTTTTTCTTCTTGCACGTCTCAACGAGCTCACGCATGCCGGGATCCTGAATCACACCAGTTTTTTTGTTGGTGTGCCTCTGCTCGATCACTCGAAGGTAGTCGGGAGATACGCTGTCTCTTTTCGCCTGTAAAATGTTGTTAAGTAAATAATAATAAACACGAAATTAATAATTAAAATTTGAAATTAGCGTGACCATTTTCATTGCTTGCCGTTCGACGGTCTTTGCGACGACGTTGTGAATGTACATCCCCTTTCCTCCTCGGTCGTTCTTCCGGTTCTTCGTGTTTGTTTCGGATAGCTTCTTCGTGTTTGGCTTGCTCCAATAATCGCAAAAGCCCTGCCAGACGTCTTCATCGAGGTCCTTCGGCTTGTCCTTGTCGTGCTTCCACTTCTGCTTCCACTTGTACGTGTGGTTCGAATACGAAAGCGCGGCATACTTGTCGAATTGGGCAAGTACTTGCCTCTTAAGGGAAGGGTCCCACGTGAACTCTTGCTACATTATAAAAAAAATCATAATGTTAGTATTCGAAATTAAAATTGACAAAATAAACTAAAAAAAGAAAACAAACAAAATTTTTTTTTACCGCGAAACATCGGTGCCACGAGTCCTTCTCGTATTTCGAGATGTCCTTGTACTTCTTGTACGGTTTGTCCAACATGTTGTGGAGCATCTGTAAGATCGCCTTTGTGATCTCAGGCGACAACTTAAACCTGAAACAATTAATAAAAGAAATAAGTCAGTTTAATTCGATTCAAAATCTTAAAAATTGAAATAACAATCAAAATTTCACTTACCAAGTCTCGTCTTAAAACTTCGGGTCGAGACGGATGCAATGGCTTCGGTTGGGCTGTTGGACTAGTTCTTCGATGTTTATCCGGCTCCGAGCTGCGGATTGCTGGGACACCGAAATTTGAGTTCCCGAGCTCGTTCCACCAAAAAGCATGGCCCGAGAACCCCGAGAACGGCGGCTTTGGGAGCCGCCGCCCAACTGTAGTGCATCCTTGTAACTCATGCGGGAAAAACAATAAAATAGTTAATACTAATGTAAATTAAAAAAAATATATCCACAAATAGAAAAAAAAAATTCCGAAAATTTAGAATATTTCAAAAATTTCAGAAGTCCCGAAAAATACAAACTTGACGATAATTTCAAAATTCCACAAAATTTCAAATAATTTTAAAAAATTCTATAGTTTTTTAAAAATGAAAAAAATGAAAAAAATTCCACAATTCAAAAACTCCCAAAAAAATCAAAAAAATTCTAAAATTTCATAAAATTTATATAATTATACAAAACAATTTTATAAAAACGTTTTTTTATATAGTTTTAATAATATTTATAAAAGAACGTTTTAACAAACCTATAAATAACTAAATGTAAAATTATAAATTACAAAAACGTTTTTAATTAGTAATAAATTCTGAAAAATTCAATTATAACTTTCTAAAACCCAAAAATATACAGAAACGTTTTTTCCAAATCTTAAAATACATAAAAACATTTTTATATATTTTTCTAAAAATCAAAACGAAAAACCTAATATATAAAAAAAATTTATGTAATCCTATTATTACAAAGACCTTTTATATAATCCTAAAATTATATATACTAATTTTTTAAATTGTACAAAAATTCTAACAATCCTAACAAATTCTAAATACCATTTCCTAATCTCATAAACCCTATTATTTCATTCCAAAAATCTAACAAATTCGAAATACCATTCCCTAATCTCATAAACCCTATTATTTCATTCCAAAAATCTAACAAATTCTAAAAACTAATCTAGTAATTCTAACTAATATCTAACAATGAAAATTAGTGAGGATTGAAGGATAGAGGAGGTGGATTTAGGAACTTACATGTTGGGATCCATGAGGATTGACGGATAGAAGAGGATTGCGAGGAGAGATTGAAGATTTTAAAGAGTTTTCTCGGAAGAAATCGCGAGAGAGAAGAGAGAAATCGTGTAATAGAGAGAGAGAAACGAGCGAAATGAAAGCGAAGCAGATCGTTCTGCGGATTTATTCCGATTTCCGACGGTTCTATCAACCGGAACATAAGATTTTTTTCGTTTAGGCGGTTCAATTTTCTGCCGTTCGATTTATCCTAAATATATCCGTTGAAAATTTCCGACGGATAGGGGAATATACCGTATATTCTCTGCATGTGTTGCTTATGACCAGTCAACAGACATGCGTCATAAGTATATTATCCGTCGGGGTTAGGGTATATTTAGGGTTTAGGGTTTAGGGTTCAGGTTATATGATTTAGAAAATCCTAATGTACATGTTTAATTCAAAAAATAAGAAATACATCATTGTTAAAGACTTTCCATGAATGTATAAGTTATACAACATCAAAAGCTATACATTTAACCTAAATCAACTATACCTTATATAAACACTTCCATCAAATTTTCTAAATTCTATATAACACATTAATTTTGAAATATTACAAGTTCAAACTACTGTATATACATCATACAAGTGTTTGTAGCTATTTTCTTAAAAAAAAAATCTATACCCTATGCCCTAAATCACATTTTCATACATCCGTCGGAAATTTCCCACGGATTTCCGACGGGTGTACACTTAGCATTTTTAAAATGATTAAAACTAGTTCCGTCGGAAAATTCCGACGTATTTCCGACGGATGTATACTTAGCATTTTTTATATGTTTAATTTTCGTATTACAAGTACATTACACATAACTAATACATTCCACATAACAAATATCTAGTACATCTACAAGTACATATTTTACAATTCAAAGTTTATAAAACTACTCTGAATACGATGATGAGTAATCTGATTCTCTTGAATCGGAAGTTTTCCCAAATTCGTCAAATTCTTCCTCTGAATCATCAAATACCGATCGTCCGCGTGTACGGTGAAATCAACAACAAGGTCGACCTCAAGAGAATGCTCGTTTGAACCCAAACCTACAGAGCTTTGTTGTAGGGATTCATGATCGGACATCCCATATACCCTACCTCTCGGGTTTATCGATGTGACTGTAACCCACAGATCTTGCTTGTTTGTCACCCGAGGATAGGGAATATAGCATACCTAGACCATGTAATAAAGTTATATGAAAATTTAACCACAGAAATTTAAAAATACTAAATTAAAAATTAACGTAAAATAAAAAACAAACCTGGTCTGCTTGTGAAGCAAGTACGAATGCCTCGTAATTCTGGAGTCGCCTTCTGTTATGTATTGATGTAAAACCAAATTGGTCGTGTCGCACACCGCTCCCTACTAATGGGTCGTACTAGTCGCATAAAAATGCAACGCATCTCAAACTGAGCCTTCTCTGTCGTGACCTGCACGAATAAAAGCAAAACTTAGTAAAATAAATCATTCATTATATATGATAGTTAAAAACAAAGCAATTAAAACATCTACATAATCTCTTAACCAACGTCCGAACTCTTCCTGTTTGAGCTCCATTAGCTCGTCCTCTGTTTTGTTCGGAAATGCAAAACGTTGATATGCCATATACATCCTCTGAGATTGAAGCGATCATCACGTTAACATATATATAATCAAATACCCAATAAGTAAAATAAATGGTTCAATATAATATCTCTCATATTCTTCAATACAGTCGCAGTTTGTAAGAATATATATGTGCAAATGATCCCGCTCCTGTGCTGAAAGTCTCCGCTTCTTACCTTTTCCACTAAGTCGTCCAATCTCTAAGAATATATGAGGAACATCGACCTGATAAAAAGGTAGTACGCCTCCGTCATCATGTCGAGCTGGTCTACGACTCTTCGTTTTGACTTGTGATGGAAAGTAGAACTCCGCAAAATGTGAGGTTTCTTCATTGATGCTTTGTGCGACAATAGAACCCTCCACTTTGCTCAAATTTTTTACCTTCTTCTTTAGATGAAACATATACTGTTCAAAAGGATACATCCAACGATACTGAACTGGTCCCCCAAGCTCTGCTTCTCGAGGGAGATGAATTGTCAGATGTTCCATAACATCAAAGCAGGAAGGCGGAAATATCTTCTCCAAATTACAAAGGATTACAGGTATATTATTTTCAAGATTGCGGATACCGTCTGATGTAAGAGACCGCGAAGATATATCTCGAAAAAGGCACCAATCCCTGCATAATATGCATAACAAATGAATAAATAAATTATTAATATAGTATTATTGTGTAAAGTCATTAAAAATTAATTTAATGATTGTATACCTGCAATTGCTTCGTGGACATTACGTGGTAGAAGATATGCAAAGGAAAATGGAAGGAGGCGCTGCATCACCACATGGCAATTATGACTTTTCATCCCAGTAAACTTTCTTTCTCCAGGATCAATGCAGTTCCGAAGGTTAGATGCATATTTGTCTGGGAATCGAACACTTAAATCAAATCAAAAAACGCGGCCTTTGAAGGTTCATCCAAACGAAAAGCCGGGACCGGAGGCTTCCCGTTCCCTGTTACATGTAGTGCTCTACGAGAACAAATGTCTGGCAAGTCCAATCTAGGCTTCAGATTGTCTTTCGTCTTTCCTTTGACATTGAGAACGGTGTTCATAATGTTGTCGAAATTTTTTTTCTCAATGTGCATGACATCCAAATTATGCCTCAAAAGATAGTCCTTCCAATAAGTCAAATCCCAGAAAATACTCCTCTTGTGCCAATTATGTACATTGCCATAACCATCAACAAGATGATGTCCGTTACCACCACAATCAACGATACTATCTGCACCAAAATCTTCGAACTGATCCAACAAATACTGTCCATCTAACTCAGGAGGTGGACCATCAATTACTATCCGGTTCTTCCTAAACAATGTGGTGCTCCGACAAAAAGGATGATCTCTTGGTAGGAATCGCCTATGACAATCAAACCAAGACGTTTTGCGTTCGTGCTTCAATTGGAACGCATCTGTGTTATCTTGACAGTACGGGCATGATAAACTTCCGTGCGTTGTTTATTCTGATAACATGCCATATGTTAGAAAATCGCTAATGGTCCACATAAGTACCGACCGCATGACAAAATTCTGCTGACAAGAAACATCAAACGCCTCAATTCCATGCTCCCATAACATTTGCAGCTCATAAATCAATGGCAGAAAAAATACATCTAGTGTTCTCTTCGGATGTTCTAGTCCAGGAACGAGAATGCTAAGGAACAAGAACTCCCGTCTCATGTACAAAATGGCGGCAAATTATAAGGTGTTACAATTACTAGCCACAATGAATATTGTCTACCGTGCTTCCCAAAAAGGTTAAAACCATCAGTACATAATCCAAGGTATACGTTCTTCACCTCATTCGCAAAACTAGGATACATTGATTGAAAATGTTTCCATGCTCTTGCGTCTGAGGGATGAGCAATTTCTCCATCCGTTGTATGCTCTGCATGTCATCTCATTGCTCCCGCTGTATGCTCTGACTAATATAACCTCTTCAATCTATCTGTTAATGACAAATACCACATCTGTTTATATGGCACTGACACTTTTCCACCAGTTTTCTTATACCGAGGTTTGCGACAAAAACGACATATCGAACGGCATGCGTCCTCTCTCTAGTATACCATACAGTTGTCGATGCATACATCTATCATCTGATACGGTAATCTTAGCCCAGCAACAAGTTTCTGTATCTCATAGTATGATGCCGGTACAAGATTATCTTCTAGCAAAATATCTTTCACAAAATCAGCAATTTCATCCACGCACTCCTCACTCAAATTGAAATCCGTCTTTATACCCATCATCTTAGTTACAGCTGATAAAGGGGAATGTCCACCTCTACACCCATCATATAAAGGATTTTTAGCAGCGTCTAACATATCAAAAAAATTTTGAACTTCTGCGTTAGATTCTTTCCCTCTATCTCCATACTCAGCAACCGATGATATACTTCCATGGAATGCATCATTCACCATCTGAACATGACCTACAGTACTTTCTACTTCTGTTGCAAGTTCTACTAAGCTAGCGTTATCCCCAATATACTTTTCACTAGTACTAGCATAATTATCAACCATTGTATCATTTTCTCCATGATTATACCAAATCTTGTAACCCGGCATAAATCCATGACCATAAAGGTGTGACCATACTTCATCTATCACGATTAATCTACGATTACGATAATTCGTACAAGGACAGTAGATTTTACCGATTTTTTTTGCTTTCTTCTGCTTAGCCGCAATTGCCATGAATTCCTGTAGACCTTCTCTGAATTCTTTCGTAACTAGCCCCGTGTCCAGAATTTGATGAGGCTTGTCCATCCATGATCGAAAATAATTATAAGGATCTGAAGAAGACATTTTTGTAAGGAATTGTAGATGAGAGGTTTTTTTTGTTGTGATTGTAAATGAGAGGGTGTATACGTTTTTATAAGGGAAATGTGTGCATTTTCCGATGGATGTAACGGCTATATTCAAACGGCCATGTAACGTATATATTATTTCAAATGGCTACAATCCGTCGGGAGTCCGTCGAAAAACCGTCGGAATGTGTCCGACGGTTTGACGCCGAAATCTGTCTGCAACGTCAAACGGCTATATCATCTGTCGAACATCTATCGCAAATCCGTCGGTCAATTTTTGACGAAACTCTGCCGTCGGAAATCTGTCAGAAACGGACCGACGGGTAGTCTTTTCCGACGTATTTTCGACGGATATTACTTTCGTGCAATTACCGTCGGAAATTTTTTACAGAATTGTTGCCGTCGGAAATTCCGTAGGAAAAGACCCTGCTTTCTTGTAGTGAAACACCTAGGAAGACAACTACGTCATCTCTGAAGGTGCCCTCAATAAGACAAGTACTCTCTTTATCTTCGAGTTACATGAGTTTTTATTTTCTCACCATTCATTCTAAGCGTGCGCGATACCCATAGAAATATTTGGACGGGCATCGACAAACAATTAATGATGGTGTGTGAGAAGTTGTGAATGCCATTCGCCCGCATTAAGCATGTCCTCTCCCAAACAGATGTGACAAACCACATTACCGACCTCATTAGAATTATTGACATTAAGTCATATCTGCCTGCAACTAGTCGCTCAATGTTTCACAACTACGCACGACAAGACCCGACCATCCGAAAACTCAGTTTACGGATTAGAATCGGAGAATCTTTGTGAAAACTCTCCCAAATTCGTCATCCAAAAGATTGTGTCATGGCTGTTACCATTTAATATCACCATGATCCCCCTACCACAACATATACTACTCCTATAAATCTGAGAGGATCTAAAGCTGTCGTTCACCATTTTGGAACCCATGATTGAGCATCCCTCGTGTTGAAGGGATCTCCTGGTTCGAACGCTCGAAAGTTGTATTATGACCGTCAAAAGGTGTGGTTTTGTTTGTCTCCTAGTGTCGTAAAACGGCTCACTTGTAAGCTCAACAATTTAGAAAACCTTGATGTTTTATGATAAACATATGCACTCTGACTTAACCACCCGACGAATCCTTTTTTTTTTTAACAATATATAATCTTTTTAAACTAAAATTTATATATTGCTAAAAAAAAGTAAAAAAATAAAGATATATATTGTTGACTTAACTACCTGACTTAATTACTAACATCAACATATTAGATTTTTTTAACTAAGAATAAAGTTTATATACATTTTATATATGAATGTTACAGTTTATTTTTATTTTTGTCAACTGACCTAATAGCTTTTATAATCCTTTAACATCGTAGGGAGCAGAGTTCGAACCCCGAACCTGCAACTTAATGTGATGAGTTTCCAGAGGTGGCCACCATTATGCCACTTGACTTCCACATTAAATATGAGTTTTATCTTTTTTTTTTTTTATAAATATTTTACACTTTAATGTAGTGTATATATCTGGAATCCGACTAATTCAAATTGAATATCGAAAATGTGTTGACCCAAAGTGAAGCTAAACACAAATATCACCCCAAAAAAAAATGATTAGTGTAAACACACTTGGTGGGGTACCTTTCTTTAGCAATCATAAAAATGGTTCACAAGTCATCTATAGTTTTGTTTGGATCATATAATTACCTTACGTAGGTAATATAAGCCCTACATTTAACATACAAATTACGATGGAGAGTATAAAGTTTAAATGAACTTTAAGTAAACTAATAATTTTTCATAATAAGTGAATGTAGGGCAAACGACATTGGGACAATAAAGCAACAGAAGAAGACACAAAGAAAGGCTCGGCTTTTAGTTAGTGTTTCCATTTGTAATTATTATGAAACAAAACAGTAAAAAAAGAGGATAATGAGAAAATTGGGATATAAGAGACAAGACGTGAGAGGGTGGGGATGGGCCATCCCACTCCTTTAGCCAACCCATAAAGGCAAAAGTTGTTTTTGAGTTTCAGACCAAATGGACTCTGTCTCTTTCCCTTTTTATTTTATTTTTTTCTCTATTTTCAGTTCCCAACAAAAAAGCTATTCATATAAAACTATCCTCACAGTCCAAATTTTGATATGCGATCATTACGAGCAAGTGCTTGTTTTTCTTTTATATATTTTACCAAGGTTTCTTAATGGATGGCCTACCGTCACCATGGTTAAATATGGGAACAATCTCAACAACTGTACTTAGTCATCATTAATCGAGATAATGATCCATTATATTATATTAAGATAATGATGTGTAATTTTTGATAGATCTCTACTGCTATTCCGACTCGATCTAGAGTCTCTTATTTGTGTGTATTAGTGTGTATATATAAGTTTTAGAATGTAAATAAACAATAAAAATTGTTATCCACATTATTGCTAATACATTGAAATAGGCTGTCATGTTTTTCGGAAAGCGGTACAAAAAAAACTCCTCTCTATAGAATATGTTATAACAAAAAACCATTTAGTTGATACAATCAATAAGGAGTTACTGCGTCTTTTGTTCACAATATGTTGTCTAAATTGGCGGGGGAGGGATAGTATTCAAATATATATATATTCTTGTTCCTCCTACTCTGCATAGACTAAAATTTCCACAAGTTATTTCAGCATTCAAAATGTTTGTTTTAATACCATAAGAAAAACATTGAAAAATAAATAGGCAAGTTTATCGACAAGAATATTTACATCCGCAAAAATTTATTTATGATCATGATGATAAAACAAAAATGTTAAAATTTGATATCATATTATTCTAAATCATTGTTTAACTTTGTTGTCTTTGTTCCATTCGGTTTCTATGTTCCACTTGTTCGTCGTCATAGCCGCTAGCTCTTGTTTTATTCCATTTGGTATATTTAGAGCCAAAACAAATAAATGAGATTAAATGATATATTTTTCATCAAAGAAAAGTTAATATTTCACTTAGAATTTAATTGTAGGAATTCAAACTCTTTCCTTTATTTCAAAAATTCATGAAAAACATAAATATACGGAACAATTACTAACCAAAGGCTTCCGCAATTGAAGAATGGGCGTGATTAAGAAATTGTTTGTTAGGTTCTATATATATTAAGATTCTTATGAACAACTAACATCATTTGTAAAAAGAAAAACGAGAAGTTTTAAAATGACATGGTGACTAGTTAAGACTTCAGAGGAATGTTAGGAACTAATAGGAGTAATTTCCGGCGACATTCTCAAGTGGGGAACACTGTTACCTTGACCCCATCATCATCATCATCATCAGTATGATCCGTGATGGCTACGTTCATATAAGACGTCCAACGTGTGTCGATGAGCAATTATATCTCTCTTGAAAATCATCCTATAAAGCATTAAACGTTGTTCAAAAAGTTATTTGACATCGTATTGAAATATAAGAATGGTATGATCTAACCCTGTCAAATCACATATTTCTTACAAAGTTAAGAAAATGTTTGATACTCTTGTTTATGTTTCCATTTGATGCGGTCTTGTTCATGGAAACATTCGTTAGTTATTTGGAAAAAAAGAAAGCATTGGGAAAAAGGGCTTAACCTAACAATCGCTTAATAATCCATAGAGTCAAAAATCATTTGCTAGCTTTAGGTGTATTATTGTATTTTCTTGTCCTTAATCAAAATACATGTGGCTCGATACGTTACATCGTCTTGGGTAGTTTTTTTTTGGAATTTCTATTTGAATACCTAGAAAAATAATATTATATATATACATATATATTTGACGTCAAATTAAATCGTATTTTTCTTTTTTATTTTTCCTTGTTTATATGGGAAAGTTATTTAGCTTTTTCTCAAATTATAATTGGGTATAAAAATCACATCAAAAAGCTTCGACGAAGAATAAGAGAAAAGGTTTAAAAAGACTTGGCTTACACTCAAAGTTCCCAAAAGCATACTATACATCATTCTACACATTCCCCAAAAAACACAAAAACTAGAATATTACTATATAATAAACTTACCACTTTATATTTTTAAGGTAATATTTTCCCTATTTTTCAAACAAGTCGAGAAATAGGGATAAGTTTCTTCCGAATTTAAAATAAAAAATAAAATCGAAAGATGGAAGAAAATGGGTGCGTGGTGGAATGAAGAGAAGTTTTAATTAATAAAATGAAAAAAAAAAACCTTGGGAAAGATGGAGAAAGCTTGGCGTGAAGCATCAAATTGGCTGTAAGCAACCACTTTTTGTTTGTTTCTGTTTATCCATTTTGATTATCACTTAGTCTAGCTAATTAATACTAGTATTACTTTTGTTCATAGTAATAATATGGTATTTTAATCTAAGATAACAGCAATTAGTAATTTTTTTTTGACACCACAACAAAATTTACTAACTGAATGTATATATATATTTAAATACACGGAATATACAACGACTAAGACCATCTCCAATGTATATTTACTATGGTACAATTAAGGTGAACATCATCACACTTAAATTCCAGAGTATTGTACTTTTACGAAGCAAAATAATAACTAAGCCACAAAAATAATTCAAAAATCTTCAATGCTGGAAAAAGTGACCCTTAAAAGTAGTAAAATTGCTGAAAGGCATAATTGCATGCAGTGGTATCTGCGAGTGCCATTGTTAAAAGTTCCTTTACACGCATACCATACCACTCTTGTCGTTGTAGTTCTCAAATTTTTTTGGCCTTATTTCTCTACCATGCCTGAATTTTAAATTATAATTAGGCCAGACTCATGTTCTTCTCAATCTACTATTCTTTTATTCTAAACTTCCTAAGTTTATGATAAATAAGTTAATTAGGTATATAATTCTCTTTAGGGTCCCATGGTTTATATTTCTATCGCATATTAAATCGTTGTGTTTGTCTCTTAAAAACTTACCCTTTTAGTGATTTTGTCAAATATATTTTGAAAATTGTAAACATTAATGCGAAATGCAAACGGATAAGTTTCCAAATAATGTTTGAAATAGTCAAAGAATTTGGCTGTGTTTTTAGTGTAAAATTGTAATCTCAACTTTTAGTTAGCAAACACTAATACAATCACAATATCTTTTTTTGAAGTAGTTCCTCTGTATCATTTTAACTGATTTTTAAGGTTTCTACACACAAGTTAAGAAATCACATAAATTTCATTTAATTTATCTTTTTTACAAATCAAATTCATTTAATATTTACGTAGAAACTTGAAAACATCACGTAAAATGAAACAAAAGATAAAATCCCTTAAACATTACTTAAAGTCATACAGAGGGAGTAATATTGTTAGTTTGAGACTCCCAGAAATGTTGTTATCGTAATAGATGAAAGTCCTTTGACCGTGTTTCTCAAAGTTGATGGTGCATCGGACGTGGAGATGGATGGTGTAACATTTTAGAAAACGTATCATCATGCCCATATAATGTAACTAGAAACCATTATGCACACGATATTTCTTAAATGTGAATGAAAAATAAGATGAATACGCATGAAAACATAGAATACCATCGATATTTTACTTTTTTTGTTCGTTTTTACTTTTAAAAATAAAATGTATATATTCATTGTTAGCTAGAATATGTTTTTGAGTAAATAAACGTTTATATTTATACATATAGAGCCATAGAGGTATAAATAGATTTATGCAGTTTACAAACAGACACACAAATGAAATATCAACATTCTCACGCTAATACTATTGCAAACGATCTCTGGTCAACACTACAGAAACTGGTTCTCAAAAATTTCTTGATGTCGATCGAATTTCATATATTCTTGTGAAATCTGGAAGAAATATAAAAATAAAATTTAGTTGATAAAAACACTTCGATGGAGGAAGAGCTCAAAGGAGAAAGAGACTTTTTGGTTGCGGAGTTGAGGTGGTGGGAGTTAGTTGAGTGAACTCCAGCCACGCTAGCTCCATTTGCTGTCCACTCCCTTACTTGCAAACATCATCAAAATTAATTATTTTGTACTAAAATTAGTTAATCCGCTGATTAGTCGCTAATTGTCTCTAAATTGATCTAATTTTCAGTTAGGTCTGGGCATTTTACCCCGGACCCGAAAACCCGGCCCGACCAGGTTCGGGTTTGATTTTCTAAAACCCGCGGATTCGGGTCGGGTTCGGGTTTTACCCCTAAACCTAAAAATACCCGTAAAGACCCAAAATTATATAATAGGTTTTGTGTGGGCCTTAGGCCCTTAAGGCCTTAATGTGTTTAATGTAAACCAAAACGACATTCCTCATAGAAGACAAAATAAATGACATTCACCGACACAACATTCAATTGTTGAGTTCAATTTTTTTTTTCTCTTTTCTAATTTCCAAAGCGTCACAGTCGACGAATTCTCACCATAACAAAATAAAAAAACAGAAACCTAAATCGCAAAACTAGAATCTCATTCAGAGACATCGAGATTTCATCCATAATCTCACGTAAAATTAAAAATTTTACTCTCTTTTTGTTCCGATTTAGGATTTAGTTTTTGATTTAGGGATTTGTTATTGGATTGAGGGATTTGTTATTATCTTTTTCATTTGGTTTTTGATTTACTCTCTATTTGTTTTGATTTAGGATTTAGGGTTCAATTAAGGGATTTAGGGATTTGTTAAAAAACTGTTTGAAATACTTAAAACTGATTTTTTATCTGTTTCTTAGAAGATGTTTTTTGATAGGTTCGAAAAATCCTTAACTTTTCCTTATGTTTCTGGGTTTTTTTTAAAAAATTGTTTATGCATTATTATGTTGTAAAAAGTGTAATTCTTTGAAGGTTTGGGTTAATTGTTATGTTTACTCTCTTTTTGAATTTTTGTGTTGTTCTTCAAGTTGAAGATTCAGTCAAAAAAATATATATTTTTTTTTGCTGGAAAAACAAAACGTTTCTGTTGTTTATAAAGAAAGGGTTTTTGAAATTCTTTTATTTTTCTGAAAAAATGTTCTCGTTTAGGTTTAAGTAATTAAATTGAAATTTCTAAGTTGGTTAGTTTCTTCTAATTATATTTTAGTACGTATTTAGCTTATGTTGTTTTTTAATATTTATTTGGTTCATATGTGTTTTTGTTTATAGATGGATTCTAGTGAGCCTACAAGTGATTATGATGATATGGAGCATGATGAGCATCATGAACATGATGCGCCAAACAGCCGCAAAAGAAAAAAACGTGAAGGAGGATCTGCACCTCAAGAAAGGTCATGGGTTTGGGAGCACTTTACAAGGGTGAAGGATAACCCTGACAAGTGCAATTGTCACTACTGTGAGAGAGAGATGTCTTGTCCTACATCTTCTGGTATAGATAGTCTGAAGACACATCTGAAGATATGTAAGAAGTATTTGGCAATCACGAAACCTAAAGGCCAGAGCAATCTTAACCAGGAAGGAGATGGTACTGTCAAATATGGTGCTATTTCTGAAGCTACATTCCATTCTGCATCTAATGAGCTGCTTATTTTGGTTGAGATGCCTCTATCCTTTACAGATAGTTTGGCATGGAGGTATTTTTGCGGTAAATGCAAGCTATACAATCTTCGTTCTAGGAAACTGCAACTCGTGATATAGTTCAGATGATTGCACAGAAGAAATCAGATATGAGGAAGCTGATTGGGAATCATAGAGTGTCACTTACAACAGACATTTGGAAAAATCAGAACAATGGATGTAACTACATGGTAATAACAACACATTGGGTTGATGATCAATGGAAGCTAAGGAAGCTGATTATTGGATTCAAGAATGTCGCTGATAATACAGGGAAAACCATATCCAAGGTGCTCATTAACTGCCTAGCTAATTGGAATATCAAGGTCTTCACAATCACAGTAGACAATGCTACTGCCAACTCAACAGCTCTGAAGAGGTTTACGGATGAATTCAAATCAGTAGGTACAGATTCAATGGTTTTAGGTGGTGAATATTTGTACATGAGGTGTGCTGCCCAATCATTAATTTAGTGGTTAGGGATGGGTTGAAAAAAGTAGACTCAAGTGTACCAGCAATTAGGAATGTAATCACATATGTTAGATTATCTGGAGAAAGACAAAAATCTTTTGAGTTGAGGGTTGACAATGGTAGGATGAGTAGAGGCAGTCTCCCTTTAGACATTACGATTAGGTAGAATTCTACTTATCTGATGTTAACAAGAGGTCTTAAGTTTAGGGTAGCATTTGAGAATATGGAAGCAGAAGACAAAGTCTACAATGACTGGTTTGAAGAGAGAATAGATGGAAAAAAAAAAAGAATTGGACCTCCTAAAGCAGATGATTGGGAAGCAGTTTCAAAATTGGTAATGTTTCTAAAACTTTTTTATCATGCTATTTTAGCAGTTTCAGCTTCAGAAACAGTTAACTCATACAAGTGCTATGCTGAGATTGTGACAATTGAGAGAAGTCTCATTGCACTTTGCAAATATCGTAATTCATCCATGAGAAAGAAGACATAAGCTATGATGCTTAAATTCAACAAGTATTGGGATTGACTAAAGAATATTAACAAGTTCTTGATAGTAGTGTTTTGAACCCAACTAACAAGATGTGTTTTGCTACTTTATGTTTTGAGGAACTTTTTGGTAAGGAGAGCAGTGAATGTCAAGAGCTTGATCAGTCTGTCAATGAAGTTTTGTTGAGTCTTTTTCGAGAATACAAGTCAAGGACAGTGACAGAGAAAGTGAGTAGTTCGCAGTTTCAATCTCAGAACTCAGGAACATCATCTCAGTCTCAAAGTCAAAGTGGGGGTCTGGAACAAGTTTGGGTTGACAGAGTTGATGTGGATGTTGATTATGGGGGCTATCATATTGAAAATATGGCATTTGTCTACAAGAAGTTGGTAAATAAGAAAGGTATCAAAGAATCAAGTAATGAGTTGGATCTGTACTTGAAGAAACCTGTAGAAAATCCAAATCTCATACTTGGTACAGAGTTTGATGTCTTGTCTTGGTGGAGGCTTAATTCTCCAAAGTATCCAATTCTCTCTAAGTTGGCTAAGGATGTGCTTGCTATGCAAGTTTCTTTAGTTGCCTCAGAATCAGCCTTTAGCACAAGTGGTCGTGTTCTAAACCCGTACAGAAGTTGCCTCACTCATTACACAGTGGAAGTCCTCATGTGCACACAACAATGGCTTAAAAGCTCAATTCATTTAATGGATAAGGGAGAATACACTACCGAACAACTACTTGCAGAAATTGTACTTCAAGATCAATTTGAAAAGGGTAATTTGAATTTCCCTTTCTCATTTAAGTTTTCTGTTATAAGCTTTAATTCTTATTACTGTTTTTTTTTTTTGCAGAGTTTAACACTGGCAGTGGCACAAACAATGACTAAAGAGTTGGAATCTTAAATATCAGTCATAGTATGCTCAAGTCTCAGTCTTATTTATAGTCTTAGACTCTTGGTCTCTGTTGTGGAGTATGTTTTGTGTGGAGTCCCAATTACTCAAACTTTGATTTTTGGTTCTATGTTTTGAATTTGAGTAATGTTTATTGAACTTTTGTAGTTTTCTGAATTCAGGACTTAAATATGGGTACATTACCCCATAAAAATCCGACCCGACCCGTTTTTTTCCGGATCCTATTCGAGTCATAATTTTACTGTTCCAAACCGACCCGACCCGATCCGACCTGAAAATCCGAACGTCCAGGCCTATTTTCAGTGTCACCAACTAGCTTTTTTTTATCTTCCAGATATATATTTCCCTTTTTATTTATCTGCTTTTCCCTTTTTGAAAAATAATAATAGTGGACTTTAGGAGTATTAACTTCATTGGAAATGTGGATCTCCTCCATTTTATACATATTGGATTCAAACCATCAGTAGAAAGTGCGTTGGTCCACATTTGATATTATTCTTTTTGTTTCAAATTGTTAGATATTTTTAGAATCTTTTTTCGTCCACAAAGTTATGTGTTCTATAGTTTTATAATATTTCTTAATATCTCCCTATCATTTCATTTTTTTACTCAGAAGAAATCTTTTAATAACAGTTAAACAATAAAAATCAAGGATAGAATTGTAATTACAAATAATTACTTTTTTTTTGTCGACACAAATAATTATTTAATATGTGTGAAATCTTATATTTTGAAACGTGGGGAAACTAAGGAGTATATAACTTTTTTTTTTGGGGGCTAATCAAATCAACAATACACAAAAATTGTATACAAAAGGTAAAAAATTGTAACCACGAGTGTAATTCTTATATATCAACTGGGGTAGTTGACAAAAAAAAAAAATCAACTGGGGTAATATTAAATACGAAAAAAATGAGTTGTTTTATTTTGTTTCTTCAATTAATTCCAAATCTAAATAAGTTCCAGACACAAAATTATAAAATGACCTATTATACAACTATGAAAACAGCATACCATCTGGATATAGTTAAGTAAACGACAAGCTCATATGCAAGTATGCAACATTGAGATTGGTTGGATTTTGTATACATGTGGTTGAATGAACAATGTTTTTGGGAGCCAAATGGCAAAGACGAAATCATTTATCGATTATTACTTGCCAAATTAACTCTAAACTATATGGATCTGATTAATACACAAAGCGGGAAAACAGAATTTTTTTAATGGGAAAGAAAACAGTAAAAAATAACTAAAAGAGATAAAAAAGATATTAGTATACAAACAGAAATACCGCTAATTTTAACTGCGTTTGTGTATAAAGGACCATTATTAGTTCATTGATATATAAATCTATATAGAATTTGAAAATCCTTATTGATTTTGAAATCAGACATATAGATTTTAAAATAATTGAATCTTTCTATTTTTCACTTTCAAATCCATTTAAAATCTAATGTGGATTTTGAAATCTAACATTCAATCATTAAAAAAATAACACATGATTTAACTAGTATTTAGAAATCGATAAATGAATAACACGTGATTTTAACAAAAATTTTAAAATCAAAGAATCAAGAACACATGATTTTGTTTTGGTTTATAAAAATTACCAATTGTTGACAAAAAAAAAAAAAAATTACCAATCCACCAATGTTAAAAGATAAAATATAAAACAAACATAAATGAAAAAAACAAAAAGGATACATAAGAAAAAGGTGAATCTTGGTATAAATGCAGAGCAGGGGTCAAGTGGGAAAACAAAGACCAAAGTCATCACTAGTCTCGTCTTCCTTCTTCTCAAACCAAACAACAAGAATTGACATCATGTCTCCTCCTTTCCAATGGTTAACAATCTCCTTTGCCCTAATCCTCTTTCTGAGCTCTTCCAGTGTTCTGTCCCACTCCTCCGATCAGGTCACCCGTTTACCCGGTCAACCCCGGGTCGGGTTCCAGCAATACTCCGGTTATGTCACTGTAGACGACAAGAAACAGAGGGCTCTGTTTTACTACTTTGCCGAGGCAGAAACTGATCCAACCTCTAAGCCTCTCGTCCTCTGGCTCAATGGAGGTTCGTTTCAAACCTTCACTCTCTCAACAACCAAATTACGTTATAGTACATAGAAAAAAAAAATCTGACGGTAAATGTATAAATGTGGGTAAATGCAGGACCTGGATGTTCATCTTTGGGTGTTGGTGCATTCTCAGAGAACGGACCATTTAGACCCAAAGGACCAATCTTGGTCAAGAATCAACATAGCTGGAACCAAGGTAACTAAATTTAAATTAATACTCTTCTTCAACATTTCAAACTTTACAAAGTCTTGATTTTTGATTTTTATTTGTTGTTGCAGAGGCTAATATGTTGTATCTGGAGACACCTGTTGGAGTTGGATTCTCTTATTCAACTCAGAGCTCCTCTTATGAGGGTGTCAATGATAAGATCACTGGTTAATCTTCTCCCTTAGAAACCCTTTTTATTTCTTTATCTAAATTAAGTTTCTTGTTTTTGAATTTTTGAGAAGAAATGAATATTAGCAGAGAAACTGTGCTGTGCTGAATTTATTGATTTAGACTTGCATAAAGAAACCCATACTTATGTGTCTTTTTTTCCTTTTTCTGAATTCAGCAACAACAGAAAAAACAAAAAAAAAGTACGATTTTGTAACCACCAGAAACTTTTTTTTTTAAAAAGACATCTTTTACACACCAAAAAAGCTTTGGCTCCTTTGTATATCTTTTCTAATAATTACAGAATTTTGTGATTGAATAGAGAGAAAGAAGTTATGACCTGTGAATTTCTTTTGTTTGTTCTATTTTTTACAGGAAAGTGAATATTATCTATATTTTCCTGAATATAAAAGATTCAGCTTTTGTTTCTTTGTTCTGTCTCAGACCCTGACAAAAAAGAACAAAAGAATTCAACCTTTTGTGCAGATCACATCTGAGATTATTATTCTCTTCTTCTTGTTTCTTTCTGTTTGTCTTTTAAATCTCAAACTCTCTTTTGTCTTTTTTTTTTTTTCCACTTCAGCAAGAGACAACCTTGTGTTCTTGCAAAGATGGTTTCTCAAATTCCCTCATTATCTCAATCGAAGTCTCTTCATCACTGGTGAAAGCTATGCTGGTAAAATCATTAATGTTCCTCATTTTATTCAATCACTTCAAGCTCTTTAGTTGTAAGTTTCGTAGCTAATGTTTCGATGCAAATGTAGGCCATTATGTTCCCCAATTAGCTCAGCTTATGATTCAGTACAACAAGAAGCACCATCTGTTCAATCTCAGAGGAATTGCTGTAAGTCAAATATGGTTATATGTTTTGTCATTTCAATATGGTTATATGTTTTCTGTCTTTAATCCGGTTTTTGTAGATTGGCAATCCGGTTCTGGAGTTTGCGACTGACTTCAATTCGCGGGCTGAGTACTTCTGGTCTCATGGCTTGATATCGGATTCGACTTACAAAATGTTTACATCTTATTGTAATTACTCGCGCTATGTGAGTGAGTACTATAGAGGGTCAATGTCTAGTATATGCTCTAAAGTGATGAGTCAAGTTAGCACTGAGACGAGTCGATTTGTCGACAAATATGATGTCACTCTCGATGTCTGCATTCCTTCTGTGCTATCTCAATCCAAAGTAGTAAGCCCCAACGTGAGTAACAACACAACAAACATAAATATTAGAGCTTTGTTATTTTCTCTGTGACTGTGTTTCTGAACTTTGTTGATTCTTTGGATTGAACAGCAAGTGGGAGAATCTGTGGATGTCTGTGTTGAAGATGAGACCGTGACCTATCTAAACCGAAGAGATGTCCAAGAAGCTCTTCATGCTCGGCTCATCGGAGTACGTGAATGGACAGTTTGCAGCAAGTTAGTAATCCTTTTCTTCTATAACAGTTTGCAGATGACTGCTATTAATGTTAGTAGTCATTGAACAAAAATGGTTTTTGGTTTTGGTTTTCTCTTGATTATGACAGTGTGCTTGATTACCAATTGCTTGATGTGGAAATACCGACGATTAATATCGTAGGGAGCCTTGTTAGAGCTGGAGTTCCAGTTCTTGTCTACAGGTAATATATCAATGTCTCTCTGTTTAACATTACTTGTCTTCATGATTTAGTGGTGGATGTTTTCTTGCAAGAACAGTGGAGATCAAGATTCTGTGATCCCTTTGACTGGAAGTAGAACCTTAGTGACCAGATTGGCCAAACAATTAGGGCTGAGAACAAGTGTGCCTTATCGAGTCTGGTTTGCAGGACAACAGGTAAAGAAGCAAACATTCTCTAATAGTACGAAAAGAACGATGAAAACAAAACTAACACATTGCATTTGGTGTTTCAGGTTGGCGGGTGGACTCAAGTCTATGGGAATGTCTTGTCATTTGCAACGGTGCGAGGAGCTTCACATGAGGTCCCATTCTCACAGCCTGAGAGATCACTTGTGCTTTTCAAGGCGTTCCTGGACGGTCATCCTCTTCCTGAAGAATTCTGATGTTTGCCATGATTTGTTGAGCATATGTAAGTATAAAACAATAGATTTTGGAAAAGGCTTATCCTAAGAATGGCTTATTTGATCGGCAGAAAAAAGAATCCAAAAGGCGGAAAGATTTGTTTTTGTAAAGATGTAAACCTTGTAGGAAGGAAGCTGTATGTTCTTGGAATTTGAGTGTTGTGTTTACTTTGAAGGGTAAATTACAGCAGGGGCTTCTACTTGCATTGTTAAGCATTTGAATTGAAGAGCTATGATTGGTTTCGATAGCATCACAGCTATGCTTAACCGCCTTTCATTTTCAAGCGACTCTTGTGATGTCTGATTACGTTCTGACAAATTTTCTGTCTCATCTTCCAAATCCGCTGATACAACCGCAGGTCTCACCGGCCTCACCCTGCAAGATTCAATACAAATTCCTTTTAATAAGTGTTTTTCGCAATTCTATTGATAGATTGTTCTAAAGTGGAAGCAGTAACAACACCTGCAGTGGAGGTGGCATGAGTATTTGAGCAGGTTTGAGTTGTACTTTGTATTGCCACTGCCATTATTTGACATTCTTGATGAGCTTACAAGCCAAGTCTCCTTAAAAACAATCACAAGAACCAAACTTTTACCTAAAACTCGGGAGAGCCAATTTGATTGCAGGTCCCATCCAGTTTCCGACTTTGGTCCCTAATTTTGAGTTGGCCAGTTTAAAACATAGTTAGATATCAAAATATTAAATCAGTTTTCTCAGAACATATTACGTAGAGGCTTAAGTTAAGTTAGGCCAAAAAACGAAGAACTTACCGTCTGATCTAATTTGGATGTTGCAGATATCCACAGAAGCAGCACCATCAACTTCACTAACTTTAACCTCCACCAAATCCTCAGAATGAGACAGAGTAGTTCCCAACCCAAATGTGTCCAAGAAACCAAAAGCTCTGTCCCTTTTTCGCTTTGGAACTGCAGTGATTTTCTGTTCCCAACCACAAAATCACTTTTACTCAACGCAGTACGTAAAAGAAGATCAAATCAAGACACATGTTTCATCCCATTTTCCAAGATTTTAGGAAGAATACTTTTTGTAGTTAATAATTGCAATGTCTCCACTTTATGTACACAGAAGTAATATTGTTCTCCTCAATTGGTAGTTAAAAAGAAACATATTGAGAGCCTAATCAATAATTATTAAAAGCTAAATTCACTTTAAAGACCAAAGTGACACTAACTTTTGTAAATCTTGCAACTTGGCTTGGGAGTCCTACTTCCTGCAACACCACCATGTCATATAATAACCCATTATTATCCTCTAATCTCTCATCATTCCATTGATAGAGAGCAAAAAGACAAAGTAGACCCACCTACCTTGCGTCCATGATGACAAGCCTCATCACTGTTCACAAGCACCCTCGCGGCCCATCTGAAATATAAACCAGATGTTTATTCCAGTTGGGTGACTTTATAACTCATGTTTTGATAAGCATGAATCTATTTAACAGAATATTCCCCAACTTGGCCACTTTCTGCTTTACTAAAGAATGGTTATACTAGTGCAAGAAGGGGAGACTAAAACATACGCGCATGATGTAGGAGGGTTCCATACAATCCCTGCAATTACGACAAGCTGGGAAAAAGTAACAAAAAAGCAAGAGAATCGATCAAAGAATGTTGTAGGATGATAAGTTTGAGTAAGTAGGGAGAAGAGGGAGGAAAAGAAGAGACCTCATCAAAGACACCAGCGGGGCTATCATCGTAGCTAGCAAGGAAAAACCCGCCAAGCGTGTATCTGACAATCCCACAAGAACAATATAATGGTTAAGCAGTTTGAAGAAGATATAAACAGCAATGAGAGCCTAGAGAGATGCTTTTACCCAAAAGCTTCAACTAGTCGAAACTCCTTGGGGATAAATGCTCGAGCTGTCGCAGCCTTCACAAGATGAATCTGGTACAACGCACTGAAAGCACACTAGAATGAAATTTCAGCACAATAGTCTCAGGCTTCACGAGATGAATCTGATACTAGAAGAAGGCTTGAGATATTCTTGAAAAGCTACAAAAAAAGGGTTTTCTTGCCTTCCTTTGAATATCCATGGAGGCTTGGCATAGCCAGATGAAATCCTCCTTTCTTCAACGTCCATGGAATGATGCAATCTACGCCACAGATTAAAAAACATACCTTAGGATACAAGTTATGACGAAACCAAAGAGCTTTCTCATATCAAACCAATATTACTAATAGAAATGTTAACCAATCAGCAAAGATCCAAAATTGACATTTAGAATATGCACCACATTTAATCAATGAAACTATACCAAAAGGGAGTATGTATATATATAACCATGGAGAAGGTAGAAACAGAAGCATGAGCACATGGTAGGTAACAACACAATCATATCCAAACTGCCAACTTTTGTTATTCATACTGTAAAATCTTCAATTTCGAATGAAAAAAATAAAATAAACTAGAGACTGAGCCACCTTGTTGTCTTCAAATTCCAACTCTTGTTAGTGGGGTTCCAAAGATATTTCCTAAACAATAACAAGAAAACAAAAACAGCAAAACCATTGGAGCAATCTCTTAATAAAACAAAATTAAACAGAGTGTAACCCAGAAACTGTTACATTCATGTATCTAATCATAATTAAAAACCAGCGATTGCCCAAAATCGATGACCATGGATTATCAACAGTGTAAGCTGAGTAACTACTACATTACAAATATTCAAATCCAATAACAAAAAGTTTGAGGAAACAAAAACCCAGAAATGCAAAAAAACCAGACCTGGTTTAAGAACCCACCGGAGTATAAAATCTTGAAGCGGGTTTAAGAGAAGAATCAGAAAAGAGCCAAGGTTGCGGCTGGCGAAATCGAAAGCTGTGTTCTTTGAGAAAATTAAAAACTTTATTGTAGAAATAAAAGAGGGATTTTTCTATTATCTGGATAAATAATAATAAAATAATAAAAAAACAGAGGAGGAACCGACAGAGAAGGGGAAGGTTCGTTGGTAATAGAAGGAAGAGGAGAAGGAGAAGTGGATAGGCTTTGGTTCTTTGCCCTATCAAAAAACTTTGTGTCCTCTCTTTGAAGCTTTTTTTTCTTTCTTTTTTTTCGCGCCAATCCCAAGTTAACATCATCTACCACCTTCTTCATTCGCTATCATTAATGATTGTCTAATTTGATTAATTATTCAATTATAAAAATAAAAAGGAATAGTTAGGTTTCAAAGATAGATAACATTGCACGTCGTTTTGTTTTTCTTAATTATGACATGTTGTTGTCATCTAATTTCAATAAATTTACAAACAGTGTAACGGTTAATGTTGGTTTAAGTCTTGATTTGATTTGTTGCTACGTGTAGAGATTAGCTTAGTTATTAGTGTATGAATTTGCACAGCTGATTAGTTCATGTATAAGTATAATAACGGAATGTCATAGTTCACGTTTTGACCATTTTCTCATAGGAAAAAAATGATAATTATGAGAGTGACAATAAGAGATTTTGTCAACGTAAGCAAAACGAATTGACACACGAATTAGACCATTTTTTATTTTTGTGATTTAAACAATGCAAAATGAGTGGTTTTTTTTTTTTGAGGAATATATTGACAGGAGAAAAATGGTCAATATCAATCCAAACTATTTGCGATACGCTTTTTCATAGCTGAACTATGATATCCGGTTTTTTCATACTTGAACCATTCAAAAATTCAAATTTCAAACTTGAACTATCTTAATTTAACCGATTCATACAAATCACTTAACGACGTTAATTATCCGTCTAACGCTGCTGACTCAGCCGCCAACGTGGCAAAACGACATCGTTTTGGTCGTTTTTAAAATTGGGGGAATAAAAATTAGGGTTTAATGGTTCAATTTGGTAATTTTCTTATCCTGCTTTTTCTTCGTGTTAAGTGTTTCTTTTCTTCGGTGAGAGTTGAGATCTGTGAGCGAGAGAAATCAAAATTTGGGAGAACTCTTTCGGTTTTGGGCGAGCGAGTGAGTTCGTTCAATTCACGGTCACTGAAATTTCTTCTTCTTCACGTTGATTGGTTCGTCGGCGAAGAAAGAGAGTGTGAGTTTCTGAGTTTCGTCTTCGATTTAGTGTGGATGGGTGATCGAGTAAGAGGTTTTCCAATGGTATGTAGGTTTGGTGAAGCTGTAAGGATGGGTAGGTCGAGAACTACTAAAAACCCAGGAAGATTATTCCACTCTTGTCCAAATGGATCGGAAGAGGTATTGTTAATTTCTAGATTTCAGTGAACTTTGTTTATGTTTGGAATATTGGTTTGAGTTTCGTGTTTTATTACAAAGTCGATGGTATCACACGTTTAAATGAACTGGTGAGTGTATGTTTGAAGAGATTGAGGATTTGAAAAATAAAATGGATAATGTTGAAGAAGTTACAATGTCATTACAAAAGAATTTCAATGCTTCTGAACCCTGCAAATGGAGATTCGTGTATGTGAAGCTGCAATTGCAAAGGAGATAAAAGAGTACAAAATGGAGATTCATAGCTTGAAGAATATGATCGGGTATTTTGTGGTGATTGTTTTGGTTTATATGATTATGTTTTGAGTTTTTAGTATGGAAGGTTTAAGTAAGTTAATAGTGTTATGGTGTTTGTACCAAGCTTCAATGCTTATGTGACTAGTTGATTTAGTAACTTAGCTGAATTGATTATAGATTGGTGTTCTTGTGGGTTTTAAAGAAAATCATGTTATAAAACAATAGTCCAGACAAAAACAAACAAATTGTGACTATATTATGGTGGAGATTAAGATTTGTTACAGGAAAAAAAGTCAAGTGCGCCAATTTAGGTAAAGCATATCAAGATCATATGTAACATAACCCACCAACAATAGCTTCATAAAACATAATATCCTACCGAAATCATAGATTAGTCATAATATCTAGTTCCGAATCATAAAAAAAAAACATAATCTCCTAGTAGTTAAAAACAACATAACTGTAGACCGATCCTAAGCCACATCCTCCATGTTCTAAAAACCCACCAAACCTGATAATAGATTAGTCATCTAGTCTTGTGTTAGTTGACTTGGACATTGTGACTCATTACCATCCTCCGTTGGAAATTTGGATTTCTTCCTTGACCTATCTACACCGTTAGCTTGGCACTTTGTTATATTGTGGCCAGCTTGTCCACAATGTCGACAATGCATAATCCTCTTCTTTCTTGAAACCTCATTTGTTGGAGATTCATGTCTCCTCTTCTTCCTCTTTGGCTTCGATTTTTTTTCTTTATTGTTATGGATTTCGTTAACCATGCTGGGAGGTGGCTTGATCACAGTTCTAGAATTCTTCCAAAAATGAAGACCATTCACAGGTTCTATCGAAAGAGCATAAATATGTTGCTGTTTTGCATTGGAGTACCAGTCGGATGTGTAATCTTCGTGGTTAAGATTCTTCTTGGCAATGACCCTTAATGCATGGCGGCAAAGAAGTCCACTCATCTCCCATCTCCGACATGCTCATGTTCAAGCTCACAAATTTGCCACAATCAAGAACCCCACATCTACCTTCTAATGATCCTGAAACATACTTGATGAACTTTAGTTTTTCTTGCTCTTTAACTATGAAGGCTGCTGCTCTCTTCGTGAATCTACCTTTGTGATTTTTTGCTTTCATACTCCTCAACTCAATACGCTACATTGCTCTTCTTCTGATTGTCTCTAACATCTCAACCATTGGCAAATACCTTGAAAGATCAATTGCATTGTTGAATGACTCTGAAATGTTGTTATGCACATCCATAAAACAAGATGTGGGTGTACAAAAAACAAGACTGCAATTCTCCGGATTTCTATGCATTATTGCTTCATACAGCCGGATATCATAAGCTTTAACCCTTTCCAGATTTGCTTCATACTCAGACATTACGTAACTCTCAGTAACTCTCCAAAATAGCCTTTTCATTTCACTTTGAGATGGAAAAATCTTCTTCAAGTTCCCATATATGTGTCTAGCACACATCCTATGTTCAATCTTAGGCAATTTTCTGCCTACAACATTCAACAAACCCTGAGAAAGTTAAACAAAAGAAACTATCAACTTTGACTATCTTGAAAAAACCTTGAAGAATTTAGCAAATATTGTTTTCAATTAGCAAATACTGACCTTTTGCCCATCAGATATAATTGTATAACCTTGTCCATCTTGAAGATTTTGACAATCAGCCTTAAACTTCTCTATGAACCAAGTCCAATTATCTTCATCCTCCACAACACAACAGCCCAAGCAAATGGATACATTCCATTATTTACATCTCTTCCTACAGCTGCCAACAACCATCAAGTCCAAATATAGGTCGATACCATGTAGACCATTGTTTTCTCAAATTTGCAAAGCACACATAAAATCTATGGAAGATTTCTGATCCTTCATAATTAAGAACTGTGTCTACCTCCACAGTTGATTCAGGGTTAGAACTAGCAAACACAAATGAAAATATATAGACAAAAGGCTCAATATACATATAATGCTTAAACATAAACAAGAGCTACTTACCGTATCAGCTCTGTGCGGTAGTCTCTAAGCCTATAAAATTTCTCATCATGCTCTTGTTGGATGATTATCAAAGCTTTCCTCTTTCTTTTTCTACACTTGTCTATTGTGGTAATCAGATTGAAGTTTTGCTCACATAATTCTTGCATTCTCCTGGGTCTAAACTCAGGATCAGACTGTATATAATCCAGAAACAATTTTGCAATAACTCCTGATTTCAATATCTTGCTAAATCCATCCTTTATACAAGAGTGTTCATCTTCATATGTCTTCACCATGTACTTTCCAATTGGCTGTTCATATGAGCAATAGATCCTCCAATCACAAGGACACTCAATATCATCTACTCCACACTCGGCTGAACACTTGTCTTTCCACCATCTAGTTAACTTAATATTCCATCCACCCTTTAAGGAATATTCCACCAAAGCATTTTTGAAATCATCTAAACTTTCAAACACTTACCGAAACTTCAATTCACCACTTCCTCGTCTCCATCTCACATAAGTCTTCTCTCTACCTTCACCTTCATCATCAGAGTTAGGAGGAGTATCATGGTAATCAAGGGCTTCATCGTCATCTTCATCAACAAAAAGAGCCAAATTTCTTTCAACTCTCAGTTCTGGTGTCATAGTTCAGATATGAAAAAACGTATCGCAAATAGTCTGGATTGATTTTGGCCGTTTTTCCCATGTTAACATTCAATTTAGTAGATGTATGTCTATTTTCTTCATAGAAATATGTGATATAGTATTATAGAATTTTACAAACCTATGTAAAATGTGAATTCACGTTTTTTTTTCAAGATTTAAAACGTTCATCACATACGAATATCTCCAGGTTAACAATATTTTCTTACATGTATCCAAATCGAATACTCAAATTTTTGAAATTTATTCGACAAATCCAGAGATCCAAATTTTTTATGGATATGTGAAACGATTCTAGTCCTAATGTTTATGTGTTAAATGATGGAAAACAATATTCATATTTCTTTTATAGGATGAACGTTAACAATTTATTTTATTAAAATAAATAAAAGATATCACTAAATTTTTTTTTCAATATATCACTAAACTTAACTCCAAAATCAAACAAGAACAATCAAACAGCCAAAATTTAGTTCTTTTACTACTAAATTAAATAAATGAAAAATAAATATATATTAATATTGTTATCATTTTGACGGATACATATAGAAAATTTACATTTTTAAGACAGTTAAAGATCAAAAATTGCACTATAAAAAGAGTTAAAGAGGTATCGAATCATCATAACGAGTCAGAAAAGAAAAAATCCAAAACAAATAATAATAAACGTAATATCATAAGAAAACAAATAGATTGCAAAAGATCTTTATTTACTTTCGTTGCAGTGTCAATCATTGCTATGTTCTTGATTTTAGTCAGTCAATTCAGAAATGATCCATTATTAAATTTGATTAAATATAAATTCTTCATATATGTAAGTTTTAAATTTACAGCCTGAATATATAAATACATTCGTTATATGTTCTTAAAAAATGTTTAAGTTCTTTTCCTGAAGATTGTGTAAGATTGCTAGCTGTATCGGACAGACGGACACATCTAAAAATAAGGATACAACCCATTACGATATATTAAAAATCACATACACATGGGTTGTATGGAAATAAGGATACAACCCATTGCGATATATTAAAAATCACATACACATGGTATATACTTTTATCATCATGGAATGATATCAAGAGAGCATATTTTTAAGGGTACATCAAATAGAATGAGCGAAGAAGTCCAAAAGGATCTAGTTTGGTGTTGAGATTTGTAGATCTAATGATGTTCTTTTGCAGCAACATTTGGGACCTTCACAATGTCCAACAAATTTAAAGCCAAAGCCTGAGCATACAAAGTTGCAATCTTTTGTACATGGTCTAGGATTGTATATGCACGAGTCAACATCAGCTTCTAGTACTTGTCTTGCATGTGAGTTTGATTAAAGCTTTGTGAGAAACAGAGTTTACTGAATATTCATTGTATTTCTCCTTACCTTAGGTATTACATCATTCTCACTTATATAAGCGTGAGTGTAAGGAAGGATAAAAGGGGAAATAAAGATTACAACTATCATGTAGATAAGACAAGAAATTTGTTATGGAAAGGAATCTTTGAATGTTTTATCAACGGCTCTTAACCAGGAAGTTTCGTGGAAGCTGTAAGGGAGATAAAAGCAGTGGCTCTGCATTTTGATGTTGTGGGTTGTACATCAGATTTTGTCATATTGGGCTTGATTGCATTGTTTGACTGCTGGGCTTGAGTGTTGCTTATACGCCCCCTCAAACATGGCGTTGGAGAAGCCTCAACGCCAAGTTTGTACCTGAGAGAAGTGAATGAAGCTATTGGCAATGACTTAGTGAAGATGTCAGCCAATTGTTGAGCTGCAGGAACATGTTTGATTACTAGAGCCCTTAGTGCCACTCTTTCCCTGACATAATGATAGTCAGTTTCAAAATGCTTGGATATTGAGTGAAGTGCAGGTGTTGCAGAGAGATATATTGCTGACATATTATCACAATACAACTCAGGCGTCTCTATCTGAGTCAAGCCTATGTCCCTCATCAAAAAACATATCCATGTCATTTTCAGTGGCTGCTAGAGATAACGTTCTATACCCAGCTTCTGTTGATGACCTTGAGATTGTTGGTTGTCTTTTTGCTGACCATGAAATTATGTTTGAGCTTAAGAAGGTACAAAATCCTTCTGTAAACCTTCTTGTTTCTCTGCATCCAGCCCAGTCACTGTCTGAATAAGCTCTCAAAACAGAGTTGGTGTTAGATTGGAATGTAAGTCCCATCGTAAGAGTCCTTTTTAGATATCTGAGGATTCTTTTCAGGTTGGTGAAATCAGAGACAGTAGGTGCATGCATTTTCTGACATACATAGTTGACTGCATATTGTATGTCTGGCCGAGTAAGAGTGAGATACTGCAACTTCCCTGCAAGGCTTCTAAAGTATATAGCATCAATGAATAATGTTTGTTGGTGTTGTACTTTATGAAGCTTAGGGGAAGAGGAGTTGATACTGGAGCACAATCTGTTATACTAGCATTTATAAGCAGGTCCTCTGCATATTTCTTTTGGCATAAGAACAGACCAGACTCATTGAATGTAGCTTGTATACCCAAAAAATAGTGTAGTATGCCCATATCTTTGATTTTGAAGGCTCTGCTCAGATCATATATAAAAGATTGCAGTAGATCACTGTTGTTTCTAGTTACTGCCATGTCATCAACGTACAAAAGCAGCAATATTGTGTTGTTATTTTGGTGATAAACAAACAGTGAAGGATCAGCTTTACTGCAATAGAACTCGTACTGTAGTAGAGAGTCGCTGAGCTTGTCAAACCATGCTTTAGGGGATTATTTCAGACCATACAAGGCTTTTTTGAGGCAACAAACATCGTTTGGATGATCTTGACTTTCAAAACCAGGAGGCTGGACCATAAATACTGTTTCTTCCATATCACCATGAAGAAAAGCATTTTGTACATCAAGTTGCTTTATATCCCACTTGTTGATTGTTGTTGTATGCAAAACAAGTCTTACTGTGGCTGTTCTTATAACAGGATTGTAGGTTTTAAAATAATATATACCTTCCTTCTGATGAAAGCCTTTAGCTACCAACCTAGCTCTTAGTTTATCCAATGTACCATCAGCATTCAGCTTGACTCTAAATACCCATTTACTCCCAAGTATGTTCATATCCTTAGAAAACAGAACTAAATCCTATGTACGGCTTTCTTTGATGTTTGATATTTCTTCATCCATAGCTATTTTCCAGCTTTTGTACTTTTAACAATTGTCAAGGCATACCTTGGATTTGATTTTCTTATGCATAACTTCCCTTTTGTTTCCATTTGATGTTTATTTTGTGTGTTGATCTCTGTAGATATTAAAGAAGAACCAACTTGTGTTGATGCTGAGACAATATTATCTTGAATTGTTGCAGGTTTAGACGTAGGTGAGGCCAGAGTTGTAGAATCAGGACTTTTTGATGGAGAAGAGGAGTTGTTGCCTATAGGTTCAGGTTCTAAGTCTGTCGTATACCCATGACTCCTTTCTTCACTAGAAGTAGATGCTACAGGAATTGAGGCTGAGCTTGAAGAAATATTTCTTGGCTGTGATGGTGATGGAATGAGAGACCTTGATCTGTAGTGAGGAATTTCCTCTTCTTGTTGCATTTGAGCTTGATTATCATTTGATGTAATGAGTTGCAGGTTTGAAGACCATGCTGATAAAAGTGGTATATATGCATATTGCAACAAATACTTGTAGGAATCTTCATAAGAAAATCTTGCTTCATCAAAAAGGACATGCCTACTTATGTACACATGGCCTGTTGGTGGATGTAAGCATTGATACCCCTTGTATTTCTCATTATATCCTACAAAAACACAAAGCAAAGATTTTGGATCAAATTTGTTCTTGGAATATGGCCTCAAGTATGGGTAAAAAGCACACACAAAAATCCTTAAGGAAGTATAGACCGGAGCTGAGCCATTTAACGCTTCAAAGAGACTGATATATGTTGTCAAGGCTGTTGTAGGTAGGAGGTTACTGAGAAAATTAGCAGAAGAAGGTTTCTACCCATAAATTTTGAGGTAACTTGCTCTCAAATAACATAGACAAGCCTAATTCTGTGAGATGTCTATGTTTTCTCTCAGCTAATCCATTCTGTTCTGGTGTGTGAGGGTATGAGATGTAGTGTTTGATTCGATGACCTGATAAGTGATTGAGAAAAGCTGCATTGATGAACTCTCCGCCACCATCTGTTTGAAAAATCTTGATTTTCTCATTCTGTTGTAATTCTACCATCTGTTGAAAGGATTTAAACACTGCAAAAGTGTCAAATTTTGCTTTGAGAGGGTAAAATCAGCAGAATCTTTTGTGATTGTCTATAAATATGACATAGTACTTGAATCCTTACATAAAAACAACAGGAGATGGATCCCAAACATCACATTGAATTCTTTCAAGAGCTTTTATTGCTTGAAACTTAGATTTAACAAAAGATTGTTTGTAGGTCTTCCTTAATTGACAAGATTCACACAACGACATGGTTGTTTTATTGAATGAAATAGCATTAGTAGAAAATAAATACTTTAGGACTTGATGATGGGATGTGCTAAACTGCATCACTTGTAACTTGCTGTCTCACGGAATAGAAGGCCATAAATTGGAGATTCTCAAGCATGTATAGTCCATTACGCTTGCTTCCCTGACTTAGAAGCTGTTTTGTCTGTTTGTCCTTAACATACACAGTGTTAGAATCAAAAACAAACTTGCAAAGATAATCATCTGCTAGCCGTTAGTTATTTCAGGATAAACTAGCACATCATTGAGTGATAAGGTAACTGTGTATGTTTGCAGAGGTACTGACCCAATGTGAGTTGTTGGTAAGAAATCTCCATTGCCAACCATCACAAAATCAGAACCATCATAAGGTTCAGCTGAAGACAGATGTTGTTGGCTGTTGGTGACGTGACATGTTGCTCCAGTATCAGGGATCCACTCATTGCCAGTGTAAAAGTTTGAATCTGGTTTCTTTATAGCAGCAAAAATCTGGTGTGGGACTTCTTCACTTTGGAAGTTGTAGTCAAAACGTTTGTACATTTGAATGCAGCATGACCGTACTTACCGCAGATTTGGCATGTTGGTCTGTTGGTATTTTCAGATTGAAAATTCTTACCACTGCTTTGTCTAATTTGTTGGTGAAAGCCCTTTCCTTGTGTGGAGTATGAGTTTGATCTGCCTCTATAGGCTCCTATATAACCTCCTATGTTTTGTCCATGACCACGAAAGCCACCTATGTTGGTATAGAAAGCTTGATGAGGAGTCACTTTAGTGTATGATTCGTATGACTACAGTTTTTCTTTAAAACCGATGAGCTTGAATGAAACATCTTCAAAACACGGTCCTGGGAATGAGTCCATGGAGCTTTCAATCACAGTGGATATTGACTCATACTCCTTCCCAAGGCCACTTAGCATCCCATAGATCTTTTTATGGTCAGATATAGGAGAACCTATGGAATTTAGTTGATCACAGTAAGTTTTAATTTCAGAGATATATTCAGTCATGGTTTTGTTACCTTTGACCAAAGTCTGCATCTTTTTGTGCAGATCAAGCTTTCTTGTTGCAGAGACTCTGTTGTATTTCTTTGCAAGGGAATACCAGACTTCATGAGATGACCTTAAACCATAGACAACCTTGAGAGCATCTTCAAACAGAGAGCCAAAGAGCCACGCCATGACTAGTTGATCTGCATGCACCCATTTGAGATATTCTGGATTTGACGCTTCTGTGACTTGATCTCCATTCTGAACAGTCATGGTGGAAGGTGGTTTTGGTATTGCTCCGGTGACATAGCCAAGTATCATTTGGCTTGATAAAAGCTGCTCAAATTGCAGTTTCCAGAAGAGATAGTTTCGATCATTTAATTTGAGGGTAACACACTGAGAAATGGTGATATTAGAAGAAGATAAAGGATCTGGTTGGCCAGCCATGGCTCTGATACCATGTGAGCTTGATTAAAGCTTTGTGAGAAACAGAGTTTACTGAATATTCATTGTATTTCTCCTTACCTTAGGTATTACATCATTCTCACTTATATAAGCGTGAGTTTAAGGAAGGATAAAAGGGAAAATAAAGACTACAGTTATCATGTAGATAAGACAAGAAATTTGTTATGCAAAGAAATCTTTGAATGCTTTATCAACGGCTCTTGACCAGAAAGTTTTGTGGAAGCTGTAGGGGAGATAAGAGCAGCGGCTCTGCATTTTGATGTCGTGGATTGTACTTCAGATTTTGTCATATTGGGCTTGATTGCATTGTTAGACTGATGGGCTTGAGTGTTGCTTATACTGCATAGTCACAGCACAAGCTAAGATTATATTTCTCAATGTTTCAAGGAATGTTTTGGTATATGCAACTAATAAACGAGGCTGTCATAATATGATTCCATGATGATAAAAATATCACTACAAGAAAAGGCCCGTTTAGCGACGGCCAATACCGTCGCTAAACGGTCGCAAATAACAGTTTTCGACAAATTAGCACCCAATTTTGAGTGGTCGATTGAGAGGTCGTTAATGTTCATTTGTCTGAAATTTTGCGACCATTTTGTCCTCTCGAAAAGTCGCCGGTCTACCGGACTTATCGAATAGTACCTCCGCTGAACGGACTTGAACCTCCGACCGCCGGAATAGTATCTCCGACCGCCACACTTTAACCTCCGACCATCGGAATAGTACCTCTGGCCGCGGGAATATTACCTCCGGTGGCCAGAATAGTATCTCCGGAGGCCGATCTGGGGCCTTCTGCAGTGGCGGCGAGCGACCTGAATTAATTCAGAAAAAAATGTATCATGTAGGATTTGAACTCAAGACTTTAAGGTATAAAGACAATCAGATAACCACTAGACCACATTTACGTTTTGAAAATTGTTCGTAAAACAAATATATATCTAGTACGTCTTTAAAACGATTGCGACAATAGATGTCGTGGGAAAGTGGTCGCAATAATAAAAACCCTATGTTTTGTCGAAAAGTGGTCGCAAATTTGCGACGACATAGCGACGATCTTAATTTTTGTCGAAAAGTGGTTGCAATTTAGCGATGACATAGCGACGATCCTTATGATGTCGTGGGTAAGTGGTCGCAAACTTTAAAAATCCTAAAAAATGTCATTTTACACATATTTTTTTTTCAAATTTTACTAACTTAATATAAATTTTAGTATATAAAGTAAAAATAATAGTACAAGTTTAGCAATCGATGCGGTGACAAAGTCCTGAGATATCTAGAATTTTTAAAAAGTCTAGCATCATATCAGTATTAAAAAATAAATGATAATCTAAATATTTGGTTCTACAACGTATAAGTTATAATTTATCTACTAATCTGCGGTTTTCTAAATTATTTACATAATGTCGTGGGAAAGTGGTAGCAAATAATAAAAATCATAACTTATGTCGGAAAGTGGTCACAATTTAGCGACGACATAACAACAATCCTAACTTTTGTCAAAAATTTGCGACGACTAATTTTTCGTCGCTAATTTCATCGGTATTTGCTTATTTTCTTGTAGTATATATACCATGAATTAGTATTATATGACCTTTGAAATATCCGTGTTAAAAATAAATACTCTAAATAAATATATGAAAACTAGGACTAGAACAAACTCAATTAAAACCGATGGTAAACCTACAAGTTTTATGTAATCATATTTCTACAATAAGATTTCAGTTTTTAGTATAGTGGTTTGTATTTTTTTTTAATGGTTTGTACAAGTGTCATCGCAAAAAAAAATGTTAAGTAGAATTCAAACTTCCAATTTGTATTGTATTTCATATATCTCTTTTTGCAAGTACATATATAATTTGATATTTCTAGTTAGACTAAATAGAACCGTAGATCGAATAAAAATTAAAACCGCAGATCACTTAATAAATCAAAACTTTGGAGACAAAATTTTGGCAAAAGAGGTGCGATTGCAAAAGCCGCAGCTTTTTCATTTGTCTATTAATAAGTTAGTGGAACTTTGATATTTGTGAATGTCCAAAAGCAATCACTTTAAAAAGATCTCACAAGTCACAATCTGCCATTCATAGAGATTCATCAGGATCTGCATATATCATATATGTATGCCTAACTTTTTTCTGCATAATCCTATATATTTTAAAAGCACGAACTAAAAAATAAATAAAAATGACAAAAAAAGCTTTATAACCTTTTAAGTAATCAGATCTCTGAGGACAGGAGGCCAATAAACAATTTAGGATTTGCAACTATCATTGTAACATCAAAAGTACATCTTGCAAATAACGATATTTAAATTTATCAATGGGAAACCGATCAATTAGTTGAATGTGTAATTTTTCTTAGAAGCAAATAGCGACACTACATAGTTTGGAATTTTGTGAAACGGCTGGCTAGGTTCTGCTCATGTCACTCTCAAGATTTGCTTACGATGGACTACGAAATTACTATATTGTCCCATTTACGTCAAAAGATCGCATTTTTGACATTAAAATATTTGCGATTTATTTATAGTCTGTTTTTCTTGTACTAGTTTTATGGAAGCCTAACGCACTTTTCAATAAGTTATATTCTATAAACACATCATGCATAATTTGTCCCCAAAAAGTAGATTAATTTAATTATTGCTTTACAAAAAAAATTCATGACTTAGATGCTCACCAAAAAAAAAAAAAATGGTTTAAACTCATGATCTATTTGTGAATGCGAGTACATTTTAGACATTATGGAGTTGTTTTGAAAGTTTCCACGTAAATAAAAAATTCTAAATCTCAAACGAGTAGTCACTATCAACCATGTCAGCATGTTCACCCCAACCCTTATCCACGTCGGCCCCAACAGTGTCTCTATTAGCATCGTATGTTTCTTTCTACAAAAGCACTTCGCAAAAAATTAGATAAGGGAAGTGAGATAGGACTTTGAGTGACATATAAATTCATTGCCAATTAGACTTGAGTTAAAATTCTGTAAAACTTAACACACTTTTATAACAGAGAAATCCTATAACCATTGAGATGGATTTGCTATGAAAAGAGAAAATAATTAGATAAATATGACAGTTGGCTACTTAGCTTTAAAGATCTTATAAACAATAATACAAATTTTTAAGGAGAATTTCTTATAAAGAATTTGAATAAAAAAGATTTTTAAAAATTGGTGGGGTTCTAAGTTGGAGGGTAAACGGTATCAAAAACAATCCTAGCAAATACACGACGTGTTTCGTGAAAGTCTCCAAGAGCAAGAGACTTGTAATTTATCCTACGCTCTAAACTTGGGAGACCATCTCTCTCTTGGCTGCCCTTTCTTCTTACACTTCCAAACATTTTCTCCACTCTCTCCAACAAAGGTCTTGACATGAACGCCTGAGAAAAGAATTAATAATCCCAATGAAGAACATGAAACATTTCAGTACATGCTATTGTTTACTGAAATGTGTGTACCATATCAGAGCCCGGAGCTTGCGGGTATTTGCTCATTGCGTTAGCTATGTAGTCTCGATCATTTAATTTTCGCGCAGCTGATCTTATAGACTCTGCTAGGTTCATGACCTGCTGCGATAATTTGCTGTCTGAGTTAACAATGTCTTTCTCATGACCGGACAGTTCTTGGAAGTTTGAGTTGTGCTGTTTCGAGTTGCTCCTTGCAATCTCGATGGCTTCTGATAAAGATAATTTACTGTAGATGGCAAGACAGAAGGTAGCTACTACCGTGGGATCCCGAGGGTTATCAACCAATGCTTTGTGGAATGCTAAGATCCCAATCCTGAGGTTATTAGTCCCCAAAATTGTTAACTTGGCAAAAACATTTACCAAGGGAAATGCACCAAAGGAGAATACTCACCAGAGGTACTCGTGACATGGTCGATCAGGTGCTACAAGTCGGTCAAGGTTGCGAAATAGTGACTGCAAGGGGGAGGCTTTAATCGGTTAGCCCTATGGAGCCATAATTTCACTCTCTAGTGTTGCTAATACTAGACAGGAAGTTGCCATGTCTAACTGAGAATGCAAAAATATGTACCAGAAGCATGTTAGACCTTCCATCACGCCTCCGGAACCCTTGCGAAACAAGATAAGATGCCTGCGAATAGAAAAGTGATTTAGATGTGAACAGTGGAAAGTACTCCATGTTCACGCCATAATGCCACACTGCTAAAGAAAATTCACCAGACCTGGATAGGTAGAAGAATTTCCATGAGTCCAAATCTCCATAATAACCGTAAAGAAGCTTCTGCAGATCCATACGCCAGCATATAATTAATTTCCATCCGGACCCTTGACTGCAGAATTATCAGAACACGAGAGAAAATGCTCAGTCCTAACTTAACCAAAAAAAAGAACAGGAGGGAGAACAAGAGAAGGAAACGAGATATACAGGGTCAAGTCTCAGCAATGAAGAAGAAAGCTCCTTCACAGAAATAGCAACGTCTTTAGTCAAGCTAAATCCTAACCTTGCTGCAATCCTAATTGCACGTAAAATGCGAGCTGTAAAGTGAACACCGTTACCTTTTGTAGCCTTTTCAATAAATAGATTCCATACCAATGAAAACATTGCATCTGCAACTGACCTGTATCCTCGACAAATGAAAGCTTCGCCGCGGATACTGTTCTCACCTACAGAGCAAACTTTGACTGATTAGGACTAATACCAATTCATTCACATGTCAGTTGATTTCTATAAAGCATGGTAACTTGTATTGCGAAACCTACTTTAGAATTCCTTATATCTTCAACTCCTCCTATATAGTCATACACTACATTCTCCGATGGATCAAACATCAACCTGAAAATTCCAATATATGAAATGTTAACCAATGCTGCATATGAATTTCTATTCACAAATAAATATGAATACAGATAGAGAGGTACTGCCTACCCGTTGACTGTAAAATCACGCTGTAAGCAATTCTTCCAGCGGATATAATCACGCTCATTGCAGCCCGCAGGCTTTCTCAAGTTTTTATTGGGCGCTTTACCAGTCCTTGCTGAAGTACTAAAACTTGACACCTGTTAAAGGTAAAAACTCCATCAAGCCTTGGCATACAACTTTATGAACTTGAGAGAAAGATGGAGAAAGAGAGATAAGAAAAAGTGTTCTTTCTGATTGAAATTTTTATTCATTAGGGAACAATATGAGAAAGAAATTGTGAGCAGCAGCCTCTAATCAAAGAACCCTCTATTAAGTAATAACGTACTTAACTGATAGGAAGATATGAAATGCATGTAAAATGAGTGAAATGCTGAACAAACCTCTATGATAATGTCATCAACATAAACATGACATATGGGAAATCGTCTTCCAACAATTTGACAGCGCGGAAATACATTCCGTACCTATACGCACAACAATGATTTATGATTCAAAACTTAAATATGTGAAGGACGACTGGGTTCATTATAAAAAGGATAAAAAGACTAATGTGTAGTTCCATAAGCTGATTTAAACCTCCTTTAGTTCGGCTGTAGTGATAACATCAAAATCCTTGGGGATTCTATCTAGAATAAGATCCCGAACACAACCTCCAACTAGGTAAACTTGAAATCCTGGAACATCATAGCAAGTATGCATTGCATATTTCAGAATTTTGGCGAAAGATTTAGTTCTTTGAAGGAAGCCTAGAGCCAATGTTCCCCATACATTACTCCATAAAAAAAAAAGCAGACTTGAGCCATCTCAAGAGCTAATGAGGGTTCACATTATATTAAAGCTACCAAAAACACAAATTTTAAGGCACAGTTGAAAAGAAAAGAAAATTTAACTCAGTCCTCTTTCCAATAAAAGCTGAGATATGTCATTTAGAGACACTAAGAACTGCCAGAAAGCCTAACTCAAAGCCTAAAAAGCAAACCTTTTTTCTTGAGTTTATTGAGAACCATCCGTGTAGAATCTGGGATCATTGATCTCTGAATACCAAATTCATTAGCATCTAACTTCTTCCACGGCATCGATTTATCCTTATTACTTCTCCGTGCTCCACTAAAATCTTCGATCGTTTAAACATAATTAAAAAAAAAAAAAAAAAAAAACAACAGGACAACACAAAATTTCCCACTTCGTTAGAATAAAAATCGCAGCTTTTTGATTGAACTGAATCAGAATCTTCGAAAATGGTAACTACCACGGCTTTCTTCCTTGCGGGGTTTCACTACATTTCTAGGTGCTGTAATAGCTCCAACACAGCCACAATGCCCAATCTGTTAAATTCCCATTTTCAGATAGTTGTTAGACACGAAGGTGAAGGAAAATTCAAAGAAGATGAAACCGAATCATATATTGAAAAGAGAAAAAGAGCGGGAGACGAAACTGTAGGCGTTCGGAGGGAGAAAGGGAGATCTCTAATGGAGCCATAGCAAGGACGGCAGAATACCAAAGCTTTCGATGAGACACCAAAAGAACGATATGCCATTGTTGAAAGCTTATTGAACATATCACGACATTACGAGAGAGTCGGAGAAGAAGAAGCTAATAAACAGATCGGAATCTCAGGAGGAGATGATGCCTTTCGCGGAGAAGAAGATAGTTTACAGAGGCCTTTTTAAAAGCCCATTAGAAGGTTGAGTCGGTTCTTAGGTCCGTTCCTTCCATTCAAAGCCCAATATTGTTTTTATTTTCAGATTAAATTCAGATTCGGTTCGGTTTTTTTGTTTGTTTGTTTGGTTCGAATTCGGTTTCAATTTGATAGATATATATAGAGAGAGATTATTAAAGTATGAACATTCTCTTCTTTTATTCGGTTCAGAATGGACCGATTTGGTTCGGTTTATTGGAATTATACACTTCTTAAACAAACTCAAACACTAAGCTGTGTCAGGGAGCAACTTGTGTGTCCATCAATGAGCATGGACTCAGTTTCAACTCTTCTTAGATCATATCATCTAAACAAGCAATATGACTAAGAGTAAATAAATTTTTAATAATAAAGTTAAGGACAGTTAAAGGTTGGTTAGTTAAGACATACATGAACACATATTGTAAGTTTGTAACTAGTTTGTGTTTCCTTAACTCATTAGAAAACTTGCAAAAGTTTTGTAAGTTTTTCAAAAATTAAATCATTGTATGTTTTTCAGAAAAAAATTGGAACTGTTCAAGTTATGGCAAAATTTTATGAAAATCTACAAAAAGTTGTTAAAAATTCACAAGAATATGTAAATTTTTAAAAATTAATAAATTCAAATAGGCTTGGTAATATATACGTGTTACCAGAAAGTTAAATCTCATCATCTGTTTTTCACCAAAAACATAAATGAACAGCAGCGTATTAATATTTTTATTTAAAATAATTTAAAGTTTTATTCTGTTAGTGGCTTTTAATGGATATTATGGGCGTAACGGACTAAACCATTAGTACATATTGTGGCGAATTAAGTTTATTTCTTTGTAAAATCGATGTATAATTAATCAGTAACGAATTTTCTTTTATATATACCACTACAAACTATAATTTATTATCGATAAATAAAATATAGTCTAATCCGCAAAAACTTTATACACCCAATCTGCCGCAGCCATTTGGCCTTTAAGTGTAATTTCATCAAATGAAGAACAGAAAAAGAAAAAAAAAGATCAAATAAACCACTTTTTCATCCCCCCTAAAACTTACAGATGTTAAAAATATATAGAAAAACACTAATCATGATAACAAAACCAAACAAAGATAGGAGCCTAAAGTAATAAGAGCGTGTCTAGGGCTTATAGGTCAGTGGTCAGACCACTTGGTTGGCTCGTACGACACCACTTCCCTACAACGGGATAATATGAGCCACAAAGTAGAAAATAAAGTAATAATTGTTATTGGGAAAAAGGAGGATATATCAAATTAGATCGCAAACCCAAACAAAAAGAGAGGGATAAATATTAAAACTCGATCGTAGGTACACAATATGATGATCGAAAAATGTTAGACTTAGCGCACAACAAAAACTATTAAAATAAAGATTTAATTAAGCAGTCCTACCATAATGCAAAATCATGACATGATCAGTAGTTGATGAGTCCCGAAGCAAAGTGAAAGAGGGGGATGATGATGATTTGGGAGTCCATATGTTATCTCTTACATGCTGCATCGTCAACAACGGCGATAATTGTTGTCCTCTGCATCTTATTTCTACCTGTTTTCATCAAACAAACCAAAATTGGATAAAAATCACATCAACATTTCCATATCTCTGCTCGTGCGTATGACATGAGATGCTAAAGGTTAAAGTAAGAGTGGTTCAGAAAATTATTATTAATTTTAGCATATATATGATTATATAGTAAGAGTGGTCTCGTGTTTTAACGTTTTATTCTATTTACTCGGTTTAAAACTGTATCTTTTAACCTAGTGCCAATTTGTATTGTTGATAGTAACTAGTTCTTCTAATTTTTAAATATTTAAATAATTCATATATTGTTTATTTATTATACTTTTACATATAAAAAAATATCCATGTAATCAGATTTTATGTTGGCCCAAAAAATTGGATTGAACGACCGTGATCTGCAAACTTAACCGGTTAAATAGCCCTGTTGGGTTTGAAAACATTACATGGTCGACAAAGTTATGTGTTTTCTTATATCGTTTACATTGAAAAAACTGAGGCTTGGTAGTCGTTTAGAAGTATATGTAACGTATGCCTTACCCTAAAATCCCCACTTTTCCTCAACTTGACGCCAAAGATATGAAGTGGAAAAAACAAATTTTAAAAGTTGACACTCAAAAAATAATATAAACCAAAATCTGGTCAGCTTGAGAGAGGATCATCTTAAACTATTTGTAGGCTAATTCTTTATATATATTTGATAATCTTGTTTTAATTTTAGATTTGTGATCCAGCAGGAATTCATTTTTAATAAAATAAATATTGGTCGCACCTCAAAATTATGTTTCCATGCACGCCGGCAATACGCTTGCTTCATTGCTTCATTTTTTTGTATATTTTTTTGTATATTCTAGTTGAATTATATGCTTCAAAAGTTCAAATTTTCGGAATATTGTGAATTCTAACGAAACACAAAACAGAATGATATGACCCCAAACGCAAGGTTTTTAATTATTGGTGTATTCATAAAAAAAAAAAAATATATATATATATATAGAGTAAGTGTTTATTTTATGTAATCAGACAAAAATTTGTATTTTGCTGTTGAACTGTCAAGCGTTTCAAAGCTAGTGTTTGATTTATTTATTGAGAAATACATTTTTTGAGTTCTATTGTAGGAACGTAATTGGTTGGTGAGGAGATGATCAAGTTTTTTCAAAATTCATGAAAGTGCCCCACTTGGGATTATGATGCGACATTTTACATAAGCACCCTAATGTCTATAGATGCTACTATATTTGACGAGAAAATAAGAGAATAGCTGACCTTAGCAAGCATAAGCATGACGACAAGGTTAGGTTAATTTTGTTTTCCTTTTTTAAACCATTACAACAATTCCATTCTATGGAAATTGAACCATGGAGATTAGCTATTGAAAGAAAATTATTTATTATGATATTTTTCTAATATCGGTCAAGATCATATATATATATTATTACACTAATTACTTCTAAAATAAAATTTCACAAATAGTTATATTATTATAAATTTCCTTCTAGTTATATTAACAGTTTTCAAACCGGCCAGTGTTAATGGCATTTCTTTTAGAAGAAAATTCAATACATTTTATTATAGTAACACATTGACATACTTATGAAGATATGTATTATGTAGACATATCTACATCTTAACAAAATTTCTGACGGTATGTTAACACACGCGAAATTTTAGATATGGCATGTCCTATCTTGAGCCAATAACATAGTTATCATTACTTCACTTTTTCTATTCATCGGCACATACCCTCTTCTCTAGGGAGGCTATATTTTTTCCTTTAAATTTTATTTTGGATGTGTGAACTATCCATTAAATTAATGGGAATGATTCTTGTTTTTCACCTTTTTATTAACGGAAAAATCTCAAAGTAGTCTTAGAACCTATGTGGTTGCCGTATAAATGGTGTAGTGATCAAAGAGAAACTGTGTATGTATATATATTAAAATCGATTCCTAAGCAAAAGTATCAAACACATAATTAGCATCACTTAGTTATAATACATTTTTACATTATAATGCTTAATTTCCAATTTGGATTGACTTTTAAATGGAGTATCAACTAATTAACTAACTAGGAAAAGTATGAAATTATCCAAAGATTAATTAGGGAAACTTTTATACGCTTGTGAGTGGAAAATATAATTTTTTGGCTCTATGAAAAAGACAAACTTAGCCATGCATGCATCAATGCTTTCAAATCACGTTTTTCATCAAATGATCATTTGAATAATAATTTAATATGGCACCTATCTATTTGTCTATCATGGTGCTATATAGTTAAAGTATCAATATAAAATGTTATATGCTAACAATGCATTAATTTAGTCGGACCAAATATCAATATATTCTTGTGACGAAAATAAGCAAAAACATGAGAACTTAAGCATAAAACGAAACACTATAAATTTTTTCATAAAAGATAAAACGGAAAACCATGGTTATTTATACTTTGTATGAAATCCAACCTCTTCATAGTTGATTTTTGTGAAATAAAACTCATGTTAATTTTGGGTTTTCTTTATTACCAAAATATTAAGATTTTTGGTCCATAATTTTCTCGACTATGAAAAAGCTAGAATATATTAAATTAGTCTCCTTCCTATCGCTAAAACATGCTGTGTTTTTTGTAAAATTATTTTTGTATACAAAATTGAACTCAAAAACTGACCTAGACTTATTGTTTTCAAATTAAAACTAATGTATTTATCTAAACTATGATGTTTAAGTGTGCTTAGTAGAAATTGATCGCTAATCTCAACCATGAAGAAAGCATCGACAGCTAATATAACTAATGTTTTCTAGAAAGACAGCCGTATATCCGACGTCTTAAAGGATGTTTAGACGTTAAACACATAACCAATGTTTTAAAAAGTTTTTGTCGGTTATTAGCCATTACATTAGAAAATATTATGCATGCAGGATGAAATCATGCGTTTAATAAACTAGCAAGCGCTAATCTATTAATCGATTGACTACACTCTGTGTGTGTGTTGTGTGTACACAAATAGTCTATACATGCAAATGATTCTCGTGGGGCACAAGAGTTCATACATGGCATGAACATGCATTTGTGAGCCTATCTAGAGTCCTGGAACACGAAATATACTTAGAATATAATATATTCTGATTAACGAGAGCATCTACACACACATACGCATGTAAGCTTTTTAATTTTGGATTAAGATATCCTTTCTTCTGGTTTCTACTATTCTCAAAGCAAGCATGCCTGATGACTCAGACTTGTTTCTCCAGAAATAACATTACTATAAATTATTATTAATATAAGTATATTATGCCCTGAAACTAATGAAATAGCCAGTTATGGTTTCCCTCTCGTTTTCCAGTTTCCTATGAGAGAATATATAATAACAACAATATAATGATAATAATTATTGATAAGGTGGTGGGTACTTCGAGAAACAATCAATCAATAACCATTAACCACTATTATTATCAAATGCGATAGAGACTGATTTTTGGTTAATCAAAATTATGATTAGAGGGTTGCTTAGAATTTTTTTTTCCCTTTGGTGAATCATTATAAGCCAAATTTTTTGAATTAATTCGTCTGAAAATGATTGATTAAATGCTGAAGGAATCGGGTTCATAAATCCGAACCCTAGGTTATTCGTGAGTATTAATTAATTAGATTTGCACCTAATTAAGGATGTCATGTTGCTCTCAAGATTCAGAAAGTGGTTTTCACTCAACCGTATTACTACAATTTGAATATCTCTAGCTAAGACTTAAACTGAACTATACAAGTTAAAGAAGTTACGACACCATGACATCAGACTTGTGACCTAATAAGTTGGGGATTTAGTTCCAATGTCATTTTCATTTTGTAGCCCAAAACTTGGAATATATATAAATAATAGAGTTGATCAGTTTAGATATTTACCTCAGATTCGCTATCCAATTGAAGCTTCTTCATAAGGTACTTAGTTAGCAATCTAACTGTGATTCTACCATCCCTTATCCATGCAAATGGAAAACAAATTTTGACAAATTAGAATATATTTTAATAACTCCCTTAAACAAAGAAATTTTAATAACGCATGAGACCAAAGTATACTTACTTGATTCTCAAGTAGCTTTTGCTTACTTGAGGCAAGAACGGTTCCTTTTCCCTGCGTTGCATATCCAATGTTATAAAATATGTACACAGATACTAATATAAACACAATCAAACTGAGAAAGGATTAAAGAATAGTTACTGAAATTGTGAAGCTTGAAGGAGAAACCAAAGACCAGAATGTGGTCTTCTTGGAGGATCAAGAACCCTAAACTCGGAGCTTGGTCCAGCTCCTCCTTCATCCACACAACAACTCCTTGTAGCACTATTATTGCTAATGATGTCACGGTCACTCAATGATGACGGTCTAAACGGCGCCGTATATTGAGGTATCCACGGCTTTGAAGATGGAAACGAAAAGCCTCGATTTAATAACGTTTGAGGCCGAATTAACTGGTGATTGTAAACCAACGACGGTCCACGCATCGTTAGTAACTGATCATGAGGATATGGCGGCTGCGGTGGTTGCGGCTGTGAGTAATCTACGCTACTACTAATCGCTCCTCCCGCTGTTAAGGAGGAGGAGAACAAGCTGAGCTCTAACGACTTCTCTCTTCCACTTCCGTTTTTGCTACAACAACGTTGGAGCTTATACGACCCCGTGTTATTGTTGTTCTCGTCAGGGCCTATACCTAAGCGGAGCCAAGATTTGTCTTTATCTTCTACGTTAATAGAACAAACGACGTCGTTCTTTGCGGCGGCTCCGACGTCTTTCACCCGAGAGGAAGAGATGTTATAATAATCAGTAGAAGCTGCTGTTGGATCGGAGACGGAGCATGTATCTCCACTAGAATCTTGATTGTTTATTGTTGTTTCTCTCATCATCATGGCGTCCGTGAAACCGCCGAAAAGCAGTGAGGATTCAAGAGGAACCATATTGGTCATATGATCTCAGCATGAGCTAACCGAATATGGAGGGATTATTGAAAAGTGAGAAGAGGGGCTTTGAGAAGGCATGGTTTTGTGGAGAGGAAATGATTCTCATGAAGAAGATAAGGGTTTTGTTTATTTATTGTTTTTATTTTTATTTAATATGTATACTTTTTTCAATTATTTTATATGCGTAGGGTTGTGAGTGAGAGACGACGAGGAAGAGAATTATTCCTTTGCAAATCTTACTTTCCATTAATTCTCTTTGTTTGGAAGCTTGTGGGAATGTAAGAAAGAGAGAGGGGTGTGATGGTCTCTCTGTCTGTCAGATTTAATTCAATAAAAATATCTGAAATTATGAATTTTTTCATGTACGTAGAGATCATATATACGTAATGTAAAAGTTTAAATAATTTAGGACTACACTTTTTCTTTTTCTTACTCAAAATGAATGAACAATATTAATTATTTCTGTAAAAGTCTATTTGGGTTTTATTGACTTTTAAAGGACGAAAGGTATGCCTATGCAAAAGAAAGGATGAAATGGTGTGTGATCGATCCAGCTAATCGCTTTTTTAAGGTCATGTTCCGAGGACAAAAAATTGACAGCCAAAGTTATTATTTTGTTTTAAGGAAAATTTAATTATTAATATCCTTAAAAAGTTTATTTTTAGCCCTAATTGGGTGGCTTTTGGGATATTTTCTAGCTGTTTATCTCTTTCAAGTTGTTTTGGTAAAAGTGAAATTTTCAAGGATGTGCTCTCAAGTCAAATTTATTTATTCAGTGTATAGATGTTTTAGACCATAACCATGTTAACTTAAATATTATTTTCGGTTTTCTCTTACAAAACATTTCTTTTGTTATACAATAGAGGTTATCCATATCATTCTTTTAGAAATTTCGATAAAAAACACAAAATACAATACAATTCATGAAAATTTTGTACAAAGTTTACTGAAAAGGTAAGAAAAACACCTGTTATTGGCTAAATTTTTAACGCACAGAAGTTCATGTTAATTTAACTTTTAATCAAAACCATTGCATACATGTAAAAAGATCATATATATGTTCCATTTTTTTTTTTTTTGTAATGATCGACAACTAATTTAATCTTCAATTACGATCATTGCAATCTCCTTTTTGTTTTCTATAAAAATCACTCATTTCCAAAAATATTTCAACAGTCTTACAACTTTATCTTTTCATTAAAGTCTTACGAAATAACATCATAAGTTAATCATGTGTACCAATTATAACCCTAGCAAAAGAATTTCTGAATATCGAGGCGCTAATAGATGTTATACTAGTTATATTTATAACTTAAATTTATTGTTTGTACATGTAGAAGTATTTTGGTTTGATTATTATAAGCTGTTGACAAAAAATAATATAAAAGTATTTTGGTCATAGAAGTTAAAGTAAATTATGCTCAAATTTGATATATTGTAGTACTAGTTTCAGCTTGACAAAAAAAACAGTTGTACTAGTTTCAATAGATATGCTAAATATTGATTTTTCTTACGTGTTTATAATATTTATCGAAATCGATGATCAATTTATAATAACAAAAAAAATGCTTTTTTCACTGCGACACTTATCTAGCGATTGGTGGTTTTTAAGTTAGTAATGTGTAAAACAAAGGTACGTGCATCTTGTTTATTTTTGTAAGATTGTTTAATATATATATATATAGGAGTACTTGAGTTGCACTTAATTACATATATGCAGATACAGAGAAAGGGTGCATGAGTGTCTTGATTAAATAATAAAATATATACCTTAGATTAGAATTGAGGCAAGTGGAATGGGCAGAGAGTGGAGAGGAATATGATGACAATATCTGTCAAAATGTCAATAATAAGATAGATTACTTGGAATTTTACACAGAATATAATATGTATACATGCATGATGGGAAGTTGAATCAAACTAAAAGGAAACCATAAAAGGGAGCGTGAAGAGAGAATGAAAGGCTAATAATAAAGAAATGATGTAAGAGAAATAAAGTAAGAGTAGAAATTGGTAAAGCAAGTATTCTTTTTTTCTTTTATATGTAAGGGAAAAATGTGGGTTATATATTCGATCGATGGTTGTAGGACGACATGAATATACAAAAGAAAACCCTAAAATGGTATAATAAAAAACCCAAAAAGAAATAGAAAATAATGAAAAAGAGAGTTGGGCATGCATGATGGTGTTTGGTATCCCCACAGCCCGAGGACCCAAACCACAGACGACGTGGGGACTCTTCTGCTCTTTCTCTGAGCTCCATGTGACCCCCACCCGATTGTTTTTACGTATATACTTATACATATATATACTTATATATATATATATATATATATATATATATAATCGGAGCTAGTAGATCCGAAACCGAAACCCAAATTAACTATCGACATATGTACTTAAGACGTCTATATTAGCTAAAAGAAAACCGTAACAATTGAAACTCAATCTTTAACTTTGACTCATATAACAATTAGTTTCCTACCAATTCGAACAAATTACTGAATTACACATTCATGATTACATACATTTGCACTCCGATTGATTTTACTTTTTTTTTTTTTTCATTGTGTTCTAATCCCTACATGCATCTTTCACATAAGTTGTCTATAATTGTGAAGTCTTTGCTGCTGCTGTCACTTTCTTACCTTCCGAAGAGCTATTATGTGCTTTTTGGATCACTTTCAACTGAAATTATACCACAAAAAATAGTCTATATATAGACTATATAGCCGAATCCTAAAGCGGGAGTTTTTCTACGTAACGAGTTCGAGTTTTGACGGTAAAAAAAAAATGAAATAATTTAATTTGATAAGTTCTTGAACCTGAATATATTATGTATTGAATGTTTGAAGCTTCTTGATAATTCAAGTAGAAAACAAATAACTTTTAAAATAATATACGAAAATGTCTATATATATATAAAAGCTCTTAGTTTATTGAGTAAAACACTCATATTTATCTCTACACTATAGAAAAATATTGCGATTTCCGACGGTCAAAGTTCCGTCGGACATTTCTGACAGATTTCCGATAAAAATGCTTTCCCATGTTGGTTGTTGGATCACCGTCGAAAGTTTCCGACAGCTAATCATAAAACGACGATTTTTCAACCGTTATAGACTGTCGGAAAAGCAGACATTTTTACGATAGCTTACCGACGGTTGTTCGACAAATATCCGATGGATTTGCGACGGATGTCCGACGGATGTCCGACGGACACGATTTTCGTAAGTATTGCGTCGGATATATTATTTGATTTAAATTGAAAATAGAAATTAAATTATAAATTGCAACTTAAAATTCTAAAATATATTAGGGAAAAATATAACATATATCAACTAAAAATCTAATTAAAACCAAATAAAAATAAAAATATTACAAGAGTGAAATAAAATACATTTGAACTAATTATCATTCGATGTACTAACTGAATACTCTGATGGTGATGAATCTGATTATGAATCAAATTCTCCAAGTTCCTCCTCGAAATCATCAAAAATCTCGTTATCACATTCCTCAGTAAAATCAACAATAAGATCAATTTGTTGCGTTTGTGCGATCGGACCTAGAAAACCTGCAGTGACGCATTGTTGCATAGCCTCGTTATCTGAAATACCATCCACCCGACCTCTTGATGTAATCAATGAAACAGTGATCCAAGGATCATGCTTGTTCGTCACACGAGGATAGAGAATGTAACAAACTTGGTTTGCTTGTGATGCAATGATGAATGGATCGTACTTTTGCAGCCATTTTCCAGAATGTATGGATATAACCTCAAATTCATCTTGGCGAACACCTATTCCTAAAAACGGATCATACCAATCGCAATAAAAAATAACGCATCGCAAGTCGAGCAAACCAGGGTAATGCACTTCTAGTATTTCCCTTAGAATACCATAGACAATGTCATCCGATTCCGAAAAAATACCATAATCACTTGTTGGTCGGATCTTTTCTTCGCGTAAAATCTTAAAAAGCATATCCACATGTACAATACATAGGATAGGCGTGGGCAACAGACAATAGACCGTTGATCAACTCTTCTAACCAAGTTGGAAAAGACTGACCTCTACTTGCACCTGTCTTCACCTGAATTAATTAAAAAATATATATATTCATAAAAAAAAAATGATATATGTAGTAATATTAAAAAGAACGTAAGTGAATCAAATACACTTACATAAAATGTGAGCCATTGTGAGAACTCGCTCTCTTTGAGCGCATTAAGTGCTTCCTCCGTGTAAGTTGGGTAATGAAAGCGTACTTCAGCCATATAAATCCTGTAAATACAAATATGATTACATATCTTAAATTATATATTATTATAAATATTTAGATTTGTTTTAAAATGAAATACCTTTCATACTCAAGAAGATCTTCGCAATTTGTGAGAATATACATATGCAAATGATTTTGCTCCTCCTTAGTTAATCTTTTTTTTTTGCTTTTTCCTCTTAGTCGTCCAACCTATTTTAATAGATTTATGTTGTAATTAATAATATTATTGAATTTATAAATTTTTTAATCAAAATTCAAATGCGTCTTACCTGTTGGAAGAGACTAGAAACATAGATTGGATAAAATGCTTTTTCACCTCCGTCATCGTGCCGAGCGGATCTACGACTCTTTGTTTGCACTTGTTTTGGAAAATAATATTCAGAGAAATGTGCCGCTTCCTCATTAATGCATTGAGCAACAATAGATCCCTCTACTTTACTCAAAATTTTAACATTTTTCTTAAGATGATACATATACCTCTCGAACGGGTACATCCACCGATATTGAACAGAGCCACCTAATGCTGCTTCTCGAGGAAGATGAATTGAAAGATGTTCCATAACATCAAAAAAAAAAAGGAAAAATCTTCTCCAAATTACAGAGGATAATTGGTATTTGAGTCTCCAAATTACGAATACCGTCAACCGTCAGAGATCTCGTACATATATCCCGGAAAAAAGCAGCTATACCAGAGAAAAAAAAACATAAACCAATTAAAACAGTACTTGATCTAGTATTAATATGTAATATTTATGCAGATAAAATTACCTGCAATTGACTTGTGAATATTTTGTGGAAGAAGATAAGCAAAATCAAAAGGAAGAAGGCGCTACATTATGACATGACAATCGTGATTTTTTAACCCAGAAAACTTCTCTTCACCATAATCAATGCAGTTACGTAGGTTCGACACATATCCATCCGGGAATCTAACTTCAAACCGATGACTTCTCGTGTGTGGTAGCCCTGTCAAAAATCCTTGTTTCTGATGAATTACCCACGGATATATCCGTCGGAATACGTGCTGTTTTCTTGTAGTGCTAATATCTGATCAGTGATCATAAATACTTTTACTCGTTTAACAAACTTCCCGATGAAATAGAAGTAGCAAGACTTTCCCTAAACTAAAATAAAATATTGCTAATTTATGAATGTTTAGTGAAATATATTTCTTAATTTCTTTTTGTTTATTTCTATGATTAGTTATTGACATAAAAATTTTGATTTTTGCGACGGTGATAAGCATGAGTCCAACGTGGAATAAGAGTGATCTGGTGATCTACTAACTTAGCAGCTGATTAATCTTAGTAAAATATTTTAAGAAACATTATTACTTAATAGAAGCAAAGATTTGACGAAATTGTGACGTAGCAACGACTGATAGACTATTCCGTTGTCAAATCTTGCTAATTTAATGTAGTAATATAGAAATATGTTGTAAAAAGAATAAAGATAACTGTGTAGTAAGGAACCTTTTTGAGCATGCATATTAGATGCGATCGGAATACTCATTTAGGTGTAGCGCATTGTCTTTTTTACTTCGTAAAGGCACTTTAGTCCGACCTGAAATTCGCAAACATGTATATATTTAACTCGGTTTGGTCAGATCCGTTTTCTCGGATTTAGATTTCAAAGTCCAGCCTAGGCCGAACATGACTGACTCCAAGATAAACCTGACTTTGGTCCCATGTTGGAAAAACCATGACATCCTTAAGCGAAAGACTACATGAAGTGGTATAGAATGTTATGAAGCCAACATGTGAGATAGGTAAGAAGACTCCATCACCAACCATGACATTTTGAACCTGAGTAAGATGTTGCTTCCTGAAGATGTTCATGTCTCTTTGTGATGTGAGAAAATGCACTAGAATCACGATACCATGTCCTATTAGTTGTCGACCATAGATTTACATAACAGCTAGGGCTTGCGGAATTTGATAACTTTGATAAGTGTTATCAAAGTGAGTACTCCAACATTTAAAAACTACATAGATTTGGCAAGGCCGGTTGAAACCTTGATTTTTGTTTCTCAAAGTTAACTTGTTTAGATCTAGCGTATGTCCCATGTTGAAGAAATTCACCACCAAGAATAGAAAAGTTCTCACGACCGTATAACCACTAAACCTATCGAGTACTTCCTCTGCCTTATTGTAAATTCCCATAACACGTAAGAATGCATGTAGTTATTTAAAGAAAGTTCAGAACAGAAGTGTTTCATTCTCACAACCAAATATGAGCGTGAAAGGGCAAATGAGGAGTAGTAGTTGCAAGAGCATAAGATCAGATACGTGCATCATAATCATTAAAATGAAAACACTTTATTATAGGATGGAACATAACGCTTATGCATAGAAGTTTGAATCACATTTTCAAAATGACTCATATTCTTTACTAAGATTTTAAAACAAACGAAAAGATCTTCATCATTTCAGACTCTAGTCCAATATGGCTAAGTTGTTCACACAACAACTTAAAATCACGAAGATAACTAGTCATATACTTCTTGATTTCCTTTAGTAATAACTTGTATAGAGGTCACAATAAATCAAAATCCCGAGATATGTAGCTTATGCAATCCAGAGATCTTGTTTATAAGTTGACTTTTATATTATTAAGCATTTAATGTGACAGTATTAAGCATCATTAGTTATATATGATGATGATTCTTCTTTGATTGTTTACATTAATATAAGTAACAACGGTTCATTGAATGTGAGCTGTAGCTGCTGTGAATTACTGCCAGTTAAATAGATGACTGCAAAAGTTGACAATTTAAAAGGGGGGGGGGGGTGTTGGGGGAATGTCAATCAACTATGGTTCGAATATAATTTGTTGTATAAAGTTATTTTTATTTTGGTCAAAAGACTCAAAACAAAAATTCAGGAACCTTTTTTTATTTATAAATTTAATTAGGAAACAAAAGAAACAGAAATTGTGGTAAATCACATGCTTGCAATCATTATGCTTTCTAATTTTTTTCTTTCCACGCAGCGCGCGAGTCCTAAGGGCTCTTATCTTCATTGACCAACTTTAATGCAACAACTCTACTCAACAAAACATCACCTCCACTCTCACCTTTCATTACCAATCGATATATACTATCACTCTCACCAGTCAGTACATCCCATAAAAACATACCAATCTATTTTAGCATCTCGAAAATATGTAAAACCCATAAAAACACGCAATCGCAGCCGATCACACTTGTTCGTTCCGCCCGATTTGCATATTCTACACTAGCCAAAACGTGTTGTTGTTGCTCAATCAATTTGTTCCGCATTGTCCATTACATAGCCTGCCCTCGAAAACTAAGGGCTACAAGCAAAAAAAAAAAAAAAAAAGAAAAGGCCTAATTTATTAATGTTGTTTTCACTATGCTATCACTAATACATGTTTTTTTTCCAACTACTTTGAGACATAGCCTTCAAACAGTTAAATCTCGTATTAATGCCACACACACACAACACGACCACTCGTTTATAAAAATAAAAGAGAAGACGAAGTCATAAAAGGGAACCTACAAATCTATGTGAAGAAAAAAGAAAACGAGAGGTTCAAGGAGAAGCAGAGTGAGGTTGATCAAAGTGGAGAAGCTGAGTTGCACATTTGGGGCAATCCTTTAAGAGTTTAGGTACCATGAAATACATAAAACAAGCTTTGCAACCGGCTACCACAAGAACATCTTCTTCTTCGTCTTTTCGATATTTCCTCAATGAAGGAGACGACTCTGATGAAGACTCTTCGCTTTCATAATACGAGCTACCTTCTTCTGATGAAAACACAGTTCCATACGATTCTCCACTGAATTGATCTGCATTGTTCCCGCGGCTTACCAATTTTCTTGGATCTTCCTTCACTCTCATTCCGTTATTCCAGTTTCTGTAGTAAATCTCTCCTGTCTATAAACAAAAAACGCAACTCAAGATCTCATTACAAAAGTAATAAAACTTAAAACTCCTTTGATCCTAAAGCTAATAACCTAATGTCCCAGAAGTAAACTTTTTTTTTTTTTTTTTTACTTTCTTTCTTTGCAATGCAAAATAGTGCACCCCAAGTTCTCTGACAAAATAGCTTGGACTAGATTATCATATATGCAAATCTCACTGTACAAAAAACATAAGCTCCATTAAAGAAAATCATCAAGCAAATAAAAGTTTGGCTGCAAAAGCAACAAAAATTTGTTGATTTAAAGGAAAGCTTGTAAAATCTCAAGGTCAAGCGCTGAAACTTCCCAAATATATTTCTTCCCCAAAGAAAATACCAGAATTTGGTTATTTAAATCAAGCTTGAAAGCAAAACCGTGTGAGCATTTTAATAGACAGTAGAGACAAGAGTTGAAACAAAAGATGCAACATAAATAAACCAAAATAAAATAAAAAATATCAATTATAAGGAAACAAAGTAAGGAACCTGGTTTTGTGTTTACCTTGAGATCAAGACACTGTTCCAAATGAGAAGGAACAGAGAAGTGAGAATTGAGCTCCAAGAATCTATCTGAGATCGGGATATGTTCGTCCGTCATACCAAACCCATCTCCGATACTTCTTCTCTGATTACTCAGTGAACAATTCTGCATCGATCTCTCCAGATATTCTGTTACCGTCGCCATGTTACTCTGTCACCGGAATGTTTCCAAAAACAGAGGAGAAGAAAGAAACAAAAGAGAATTTTCAAGATAGAAATAACAGAAACGAAGGAAGACTCTTTTAATTAACAAGGAAAAAAAAAAAAAAACAGAAGAGTTTGAGGGTAGTTTGGGGCTTTCGATGAGGTCACGCGCCGTGTTATGTTGGTGGGATCGTTGGGTAAAGAGAAAGCTGGAGGAGGAGGCGTAGCTGTCAGGTACAGATTAGGCACTGAGGCTCGCATTTTGTCGCACGTCTGTGTTATTTTTCCAACATATGACCAACTTCTACACGCGCGGCTCATGCCTGTTAGACTATACATAATCATGTTATCGGTTAGTGGCCACTTTAACTTAAAAAATCATAGTTTTTAATAAGTTTTCCTAATCAAAGTTAACCAGACTACGATTTCATCAATGGTACTTTGGGCGCTGTGAATCAAATGATTCACCAACCTTAACAGTTACCTCGTAAAAATAGATCATTCTTGTTCAAAATTAAAATACCAAGACAACAGAACAAGGGGAAGAATATGTTCAAAGAACCGTAATAACATGTCCAACAGCTAAAAGCATTTCAAGGTGATGATGATATGAGGAAGAGGATTTAGTCATCTGAGTAATTGACAGCGAGATCCCAGTAGTGAACAACACCGGCATCCATGAAAACTTTCTTGGCAGCGGATTCGGTCAAGCACTCTTGTACATGAAACCTATGAAAACTCGGTTTCCCAACACTTCCTTGCCAAACCAACCAACATTTGTTTCCCCCATTCACCTCTTCTTCATCATCTTCTTCCTCGTCATCCTTCTCTTCCTTCTTCTCTGCCTCTTCCCAGTTTATTCGCTTCAGCATCAGCTTCCCATATCTCTTTATCGATTTGCTCTTACCCTCAACCACAACCACACTCATTCCTTCCGTCATCACACTACATCCTGTTAGTTTGTTCTCTCTTGCATTCATCTCCACTTTGAATCTTGTTTTAGGATGAGATAGCTTCTTGATTTTATACACTGACACAATCGTCTCAACCGTTGTTGGATCATCGAAAAGCTTCCTCTCTTTCTTCTCACGTTTCTCTGCAGGAGTTAGCTTCCGGGCGGCGTTCCTGTCCGTATGAGCCTGTTCACGCTCAGCAGCTGCTGTGCGGATCTCTTTTTCAAGCTTGGTTGGATCTTGGGTTGCTTCAGACCCAAGAACCTTCATTAAGTTGCTCATCTTCACCTTTGCTTTTGGTGGTTCAAGCAACCCTTGTCTGATCATCTCCTGTTTCTCCTTTTCTTTTGCTAGACGCCTCTGGGTTCGCAGTTTCTTCTGTTCCTTCTTTGTCAGTTTAAGAGGTTGGGGTGGTGGAGGCGCTGCCTCTGCAGGTGGCTCTATGGGACGAGGATGTTCAATGTAATGAGTAAGTTTTTCTATCTTTAGATGGCTTTCAGTAATGGTGCCATCAGCTATGTCGCCGTATTCGCCATTGACGAGGACATTTGCATCCCTGAAACATAAAACACTTATGAACTAAGAAAACCCATCATGAACATATACAGTGAAAAAAGACCAAAACGGCAGAGCACAAAGCAGCCAGATTAACTATTTGGACTGGCATTGAAAGGTACTAAGTGGATCATAATCATCAATCGATCCATGTTACCATATTCTACTAGTAATCACACTGCTGCTGATCACAAAAGCATTGAACTTTCTGAAGTATTATGTGGAAAAATAGAGCACATACGCCTACACTCCAAGAAATCAAAAATTGCATTATTAATTGTATATATCCCACCTAAACGAAACAAGAGAATAATTCAAAAAAGAAACAAATAACCCTAAACCAACAGGAGGAACAAGAACACCAAACAATTATGTGAATATCATCCGTGGCTGAGAGCTAACTGAAGTTATTGTTATGGTGATTCATCACTTTCATCAAATACCCCAAAAAGTTGCAAGTTTAGTTTGATAAGTGTAGGATGACTTGTTTCCATCAAGGTTATGCCAAGTAAATGTCAAATCAGAAACAAAACAACTTAGCATTAACAGAAATGACAAGGTGAGAAAAATTACGTACCACCACTCAACATCTGGAATTGGCTCCTTGGGCTTCTCTTTTCTCGGGACACGTTCCGATACCTCTATCAAATTTGGATTTATATCATCCTTTGCCTTTGCCAGATGCGCTTGCTTCACCTTCAGCTCCCTTGCTTTTGCTTCACCAAATTGACTCTATAAAGAAAAGATAAAAATACACATAGTGAGACATCTATAAAGACCACCAAGAAGGAATATGGTTAAAAAAGAATTCATACACAAGACAATGCATACCTTTAACTTCAAATTCTCAGCATCTCTTGTCCATTTACCTTCCTCAACAAACTGGAAACTCATACGTTTAGGTCTCAGAATCTTCGTTTTATCAATACCCATCCTTGGGTCAAAATGGGGGTTTTCTTCTGGATCTACTTCCAGTTGAGGTTTAAGAATTTGAAAAGCATCTTTCTTCTGTTTGTTTATGTTAACCTGTAAAATGCAAGTACATTAGAAGCTCGATCATAAAAAGAAAAACATGAAAATTTAAGACATTCAGATTAACATTGCTGACCTTCAATGTACTAAGATTGCTTGGTTTAGTCACACTAATAACATTTCCATGTTCATCTATCTCCCTTCCTAGTGCATCCACGCGCAGAACAGGGGCCTTGGTGGGTTTCTGTGCAACAGCCGTATCTGAGGGTGCCTGTCCTGGAAATAGGTTGATAATGGGAGCAAACTCTGGATCCTGACGAAATCCCATCTTAGCTGCCAGCTCCTGAGCTCGCTTAACAGCTTCAATGTTAGGAATACTCCCAACACCAGCAAGGCCAGTATGTGGCACTGCTGAAGCAAAAGATGTTCCTGTAGAGACAGCAGGAGTGGTAGTTGATGATGGTACTCGGGTATGTGGGCTACCTTCTGAAGTTGATTTAGTACCCTTGTTCAACTGCACAGAGAAGAAAGGGCAATTTATCAAATACAAAGTTCTAAGAGAAGAATGAATGCACATGTTTAGAATATCTGTAGATCTTACCAAAGGAAGTTTCTTTAATTTCTCCGCCAGTCCCTTGTGCTGCAACTGTAGTGCTTTCTTAGCTTTCGCTATCGCATTAAGAGACAAGTTTGGACTACTTTTCCCAGCTGCTGACAATGGTCTTCCATCTGTACTAGATTTTCCAGGAACCTCATGAGATCTGACAATACTACCCTTATTTTCATCCGTTGTAGATATCGAAGATACCTTAGTGAGCAGGGTTTGACTAGGGGCCAAAGAAGCTTCCGATGCAACAGAACTATATGAAGAGGCGCCCTGCACAGAGACAAGAAAATACAAGCATTTCAAACACCATTCACAAAACTATTGAAGCTCAATTAGCAAAGAAGACTAGAGGTAATTTTGAACAAATCACAAGTAGCAATCACAAGCAAACAGCAGAAACAGACAGTAGCAACTAAGAATATTAACGAAAAGGTATAGAGAACTCACAATCGAAACGCCACTGGTAGGATTCATAGCCCCAGAACCCTCAGTGACGTGAGCATTCTTGTTCTCAGATTCCATAGCCACATCCTCAAACCTGCTCCTCCTCTCACCACTCCCATCAGAAAACCTAGATTTCTTCATCCCATCCCTAGCCCCATTCTCTTCCTCTCTATCTTTCCTCTTACTCCTCGCTTCCTTCTCTTTACTTCCTTCGTGAGACCTCTCATGATGATGATTTTCCCTATCTCTACTCCCTTCCCTCTCGCCTCGCTCTACAGATCTCCCTCTGTCTCGAGCTCTATCCTTAGTCCTATCTCTTTCATCTTCCCTATCCTCGCGCCTCGATGAACGATAGTGATCTGAATCACGCCCCTTCGAATCACCATAGCGATCACGGCGGCGTCCATCTTCACGTTGTGGAGAATGGTCCGGACTCGAATCTCGATCACGATCACGATCGTCACGGTGGCTCCTGGAATATCTCTCCTTATCCATGGCGATTTTAGGGTTTTTTCCTCGCTAGAAATTTGCTTCGTCGGTCCTATTAATATACGAAAATTTACAACCAGAATAAACCAGCGAGTCGAGATTAAACCAAAAAGACCAGCGAAACCAAGTTAAAATATAATAAAATTATTTAAAAAATTCTACCGAATTGACCCGAATTAAATGTCGGTTCGGATCGGTTCGTTAATCGGTTAGTTACAATTTTATGTGTTCCGAATTGAACGGAATTGTGTAAGATTTTTGGTTAAAACCCGGAAAAAAAACCCGGAATGCATCAAAAACGAAATACTTGTATTTAACTAGAAACCCCGATAAAACCGAGTAAACCAAAACAATGCAAAAGAAAAAGCGAAGCAAATACTTAAGGTTCATATATTTCATAGTTTCATACAAACCAAAGCAAATACAAACCGAAACATTCATTGTTTCATACAAACTGAAGCAAATCTTAAGGTTCATACAAAGACATACCAAGACCCGAAGGTTACATCCAACAAACACTACACAAACATAACATAACGTTCCTACAAACACAGGACAATAAGGTTAGTACTTAGAAGTTTAAGTTAAGTAAAAACTGTTAGTGTGATATATCTACATTTCACAAATCACAACAATCAACAAATGCTTTTACATACAATCAACAATCGCAAATCAACCCGATAATCAAACACATTGAACCGAGTCAAGAAAACCTGATAATCGAAACATAAAAACCGATAATCAAACAAACTAAACCAATACACGAATCGAAGCATCAAAACATCATACACTAATCGGCTCATGAAAGTTTCAAATACGAAGAAGAATGGCGGGATTTGGAGAAATAATATAGATGAATCGAAAGAAGAAGAAGATAGATGTATCGAAGCATCAAAACTTAATAGATGAATCAAACAAACTAAACCAATAGATGAATCGAAGCATCAAAACTTAATCTTTATTGGGTCATGAAAGTTTCGATTCAAAAAGTTACCTAAAATGCTCTGGGTCGAATTATCGGGTTCGTCTTTGTGCGTGAGGAATCGATGCTTGATTATCGCCGTTCTAGAGCAAACCTTCGTTTTCGTCACTCGTTTCGGTGTAGTTGTGATAGGGGATCGAGAGATTTTGTGAAAGGGGATCGAGATTAGGGTTTGTGTTTGAAAGGGGATCGGCTAAAAATGAGAAATGATAAACATAAAGGGTTAGTAATCGTTTTTTTGGGTTACCCGATTACCGAAACCGAGCCGCCCAATTACCGAATTAAATTTAATCGAACGCCGATCGGTTTACTTTCTTCTCTTCGGTTCGGGTAACCGATATAATCGATTTTATCTGGTCAGGTTTTTCGGACCCAAACCGAATGCCCAGCTCAATCAGTTTTTTCGTAACCTTTGAAAAAATCAAGGGAGAGAAAACACAGGAAGACACTCGAAGAAATATAAACTAGGATATATCTCGTGATATAGCACCGATAAATTGCAATTATAAAAAAATATCTAAAAATTATAAAATCAAAATATTAGAAAATCGTAATTCTTCCAAAACTTTACAAAAATAATAATATCAATTTTTATAATATCGAATCTTTGTAATATCCGCATTAAATATTTTGTAATCAGAAATATAAAACCAATTTTTCATACTCGATGATATTAAAAAAATTTTGTTAGAAAAATTATATATAAAATCAGAATATTTTCTTTGATTTAACCGAAGAAAAAAATAAAGTTTTGGAAGATTGGAACATTCTATGATATTAATTAAGTTTTTTTTATAGAAAATATTAACCCAGGATATATAAAAATTGATTTCGTAGAATATATTTTTCTGTTGAAATATAGTATGTCTATTAGCGATGAATATTGAGATATATTGTTACCAATAGAAAATTCTCGGATAATTTTTATTTGAATTTTAATTATATTTTGTTCTGTTTTAATTAACAAATTTTACAATTTAAATAGATTTAAAATTTAAATTACGATGTTACAATGTTATGTTAAATTGTACACCATGTTAAACTAAGTCAGATATGAACAAACATTTTTAAATCTAATAAAAATCTATTAATAGATTCGATACTATAAAGAAAAACTAACATTAACATTGTAATATAACATTGTAAATCGAATTAATAGATTTAAAATATATACTATTATTTGGGGAGTACAAATTAAAAAATAAGGAAAATATTATAAATTAATATTCCAAAATTAATATCGTTAAAATATAAATAAGTTTAAAATAAAATAAAATCATGAATTTTGAATTTGTTAGTTTCCAATACATATATTTAAATTCGGATATATATATTTAAATTCAAATTAAAATAAGATAATTTTTAAGCATTTATGATTGGTTTAAAAGAAGGATTTTTTAAATATTTTATTATCATTGGTTAGAATAAGAAATTTAAAATTAAATGATAATCTATATTTGGAATATTAACAAATCCGTTATATTTGGAATAGGAAATATTATCAATTTTGATCTCCAAATAAAAAAAAAATTTAAGCATTTAATAAATCGTTTATAATTAATATAATTAATTTTTTATATATTATTTGGAGAGTATACTTATAAATAAACTTTACAAAATATTAATAATTACATCACATTGTCATTATATCTAGAAAAAAAATAAAATCTATCATTAAGGGTATTTTAGTTTATTAATCATTATGTGATCATTTAAATAAATATTAAATTAATTATTTGTAATTTATTTATTTTAATTTGTTTGAAAAAAAAGTTAAAAATAGATTTTGTGAAGATTTTATTGATTTAGTTAAATACACTAATTAAATTATATTAAATGTTGATTTAATTTTCCAAAAATAAGAGATTTGATGTAGATTGCGATTTTATGAAATATTTTAAGGAAGAATTTAAACCGATTTAATTTGTTTTGGGTGCTAACAAATAATCGATATTATAAAATTGATATTATAATTTTCATAAAGTTTTTGAAGAATTAAAATTTCTAATATCCTGAGTTTATAATTTTTAGATATTTTTCTATAATTGCAATTTGTTCGTACTATAACACGGAATATATCCTAGTATAATATTAATTGGTGATAAGAAAATAATTAATGACTAAACTAGCCTTAATGAGAAATTATAATTTGTTTTTTTATATAATGTCAATGTGATTTAAATATTAACTTTTTGTAAAGTTAATTATATAAGTGTAATCCTTAAATAATATATAGGGTATCACTGATGAATACGCATCAAACTTCTCTTTTCAATTATGGTCAAACTTCTCTTTTCAATTATGGGCCCAAGCCCCTTTCTGAGTTCCTATTTGATAGGTTTTTTCAATCATGTGTCTAATGGGCTATCTTATCTTTTATAGATTGGATGATATATGAAAATTCATCGTATTTTGATTTTTCTAGTACTTGTCGCAAGCCGAAATCTAAAGTTCATACCAACTATTTTGGGGCTAAGTAGATTTTTTGGCAAAAATTTTCCACAAGTCCACTTAGAGTCTTAGACATTAAAACAGAAACTCAGTAATCCAGATAATCCATACATTATATGTCGTAGTTCGCAGGAGAAATCGAAGCACAAATGCTCTGAACACCTATAGATTTACGCGTAAACCTAGAACTGGTCTAATTCTTACCACTCACCACGAACTTTTTCGAGATATTTATACTCGACTCTCAGGACCAATTGACATCTATACAAATAAGTTATAACTAGGATATATCTCGTGTTATAGCACGGACAAATTGTAATTATTAAAAGATATATGAAATTTATAAAATCAGAATATTAGAAAATTGTAATTCTTCCAAAACTTTATGAAAATTATAATATCAGTTTTTATAATATCGAATCTTTGTAATATCCGCGTAAACATTTTGTAATCAGAAATATAAAACCAATCTTTCATACTCGACGATATTGGAAATTTTATGTTGGGAAAATTATATATAATCAGAATATTTTCTTTAATTTAACCGAAGAAAGAAGTAAAGTTTTGGTTGATTGCGAAATTCTAATATATTAATTAAGATTTTTGAAAAATATTAACCCATGATATTCTAAGATTGATTTCGTAGAATATATTTTTCTGTTGAAAGATAGTATATCTATTAACGATATTGGATATTGCGATATATTGTTCCCAATAAAAAATTTCCCTATATTTTTTATTTGAATTTAATTATATCATTGTTAAGTTTTAATTACCAATTTACAATTTAAATAGATTTGAAAACTAAATTACAATGTTATATTGTTATGTTAAATTGTACACCATGTTAAACTAAATCAGATATGAACTAATATTTTTAAATCTACTAAAAATCTATTAATAGATTTGATATTATAAAGAAAAACTAACATTGATATTAACATTCAAAAAAAAAAAATGTTATCTACATCAAATCTTTTATTTTTAGAAAATATAAATCAACACTTAATTTAATTTAATTTAATTCGTGTGTTTAATTAAATCAACAAAATCTTCACAAAATCTATTTTTCACTAATTTAAAAAAAATTAAATAAATAAATTAATTAAAATAAAAATTATAATTTATAAAGAAGTAAAAAATTTGACAATCTACATAAATTTATATTTAAAATTTTCCCAAAAAAATCGTAATCTACATAAAATCTCTTATTTTTGAAAAATTAAATCAACATTTAATTTAATTTAATTAGTGTATTTAATTAAGTCAACAAAATCTTTGTAATATCTATTTTTAACTACTTTTCAAAAAAAATTAAAAAAATTAATTAATTAATACAAAAATTATAATTAATTATTTAATTAATTAAATGATCACATAATAACTAATGATTAAAATACTTTTAATGAGAGATTAAAATTTGTTCTTTGAAGTAATGGCAATGTGATGTAAATATTAACACTTTTTAATATTTATTTATAAATGTACTCTCCAAATAATATATAGGGGATAACGCTATACAAATAAGTTATAACTTTTTCTTACATTAAAAAAACGTATTGAAGTCTTTATGGACAGAGAAAAAATCTAACATGAATCCTAAAATATCTTAGGATCTTTAGAACATCTTTTGTCGAGAACCAATCCTATAGAGAGAAATGATATTATCTTCTCCTTGAAAATAATTTTTTTTTTTTGGTTGTCAAAAAGAAAATAAAAATAAATATTTTTTTACTGAACCCGTATGTAAAATGTTGTAGTTTAAAATGCATAGAATATATATTATGCATTTCAGATAATTACATTATGCTGAAATGTTTGTAATTAGAAAGGAAAAAAAAAGAAAAAAGAAGATGATTTAAGCCGTTACTACACTGATATAAAAATAAAAGCAAACTCCAAAGGTTCAAAAAGTCATTACTATTTACGGAAAGAAATAATTCCATAAAAGTCATGTGCTTTGAACTAACTTTCCCTTTATAAGTTAAAATTAGATATTTAGAATAAAAAAGGTTAAAAAGCAGATTAGATATTTTCTCCATAGATTCTCTGTCACTGTCACCTACAGTACCTCAACGTAAGCTTCGCCGTCTGATAATGGCGACTCCCTCAGCACACGTTTACACCGTCAGATCTTAACATATCTCGATCTAAACAATCCATTATACACAAAGTTCCATACAACGCAACACAGAGTAGTAATTCCCAAACCCTTAACTGTTACAATTATTAGAGATACATTTAATCCAGAATACAGCTTCGTTATTTTCTTTATTCCAAAACAGATAATTTTGACAAATTCCCAAAAATAAAAACGTGAGAAATGGATTTGTCATCATTCTCACCGTCCTTAATCTCTGAAAATAAGTTCCGATTTTGATTTTGAATTTTAGGGATTTTTGAGGGACTTATGGGTAGTTTAGAGAGAGCACCGTGCGAATTCTGCGGCGAGCGTACGGCCTTTATGTTTTGTAGAGCCGATACGGCGAAGCTTTGTTTGCCATGTGATCAGCATGTGCACACGGCGAATCTCTTGTCGAGGAAGCACGTGCGATCTCAGATCTGTGATAATTGTGGTAACGAGCCAGTCTCTGTACGGTGCTTCACCGATAATCTTGTTTTGTGTCAGGAGTGTGATTGGGATGTTCACGGAAGCTGTTCTGTTTCTGATGCTCATGTTCGCTCCGCCGTGGAAGGTTTCTCCGGTTGTCCATCGGCGTCGGAGCTTGCTGCTTTATGGGGGCTTGATTTGGAAGGGAGGAAAGAAGAGAATGAAGTTCCGATGATGATGATGGAGAATTTTGGTATGCAATTGGATTCGTGGGTTTCGGGATCTAATGTTTTGCAGGAATTGATTGTTCCTAGTGATACTACGTTTAAGAAACGTGGATCTAGTTGTGGGAGGTATAAGCAGGTGTTGTGTAAACAGCTTGAGGAGTTGCTTAAGAATGGGGTTGTTGGTGGTGGTGGTGATGATGATGGTGATCGTGACTGTGACCGTGAGGGTGATTGTGATGGAGATGGAGAAGCAGGAGAGGGGATTATGGTTCCGGAGATGCCTGAGAGGTTGGAATGGGCAAGAAATGTAGAGGAGATCAATGGCGGAGGAGGAGTTAACCAGCTGCCTCAAAAGACGTCGTTTACACCTTTGCAGTGGAAGGCTACTATTCCTAGTGGTGGCCAGAGTTCTCAGGTTCAACTTATCTCTCTTTTGATTGTTTTGGCCATGGTGCTGTTTTGCTCTGTGCTTAGAACAGTTTAGGTTTATCTGGTGGGTCAGTCTGTTTATGAGCAAGTGAGATTAAGTTATATGTAAGGTAGAAATGTTTTCCCAAATGATCAATATACTCACTCTGTATGGTTTAATGGTTTCTCCAACAAATGAAGGGTTTCTTAACCTGTCTCGTGAACTTGCAGATATGGGATTTTAACTTGGGACAGTCAAGGGGACCCGAGGACACTAGCCGAATGGAAGCTGCATATGTAGCAAAAGGTGCTGCTTCATTCACAATCAACAACTTTGTTGACAATATGAATGAAACTTGTTCCACTAACATTAAAGGTGTCAAAGAGATTTGCAAGGTAATAGTTCTCATACACCTTCGTCATTTAAGTAAGTATTTTCGTGCTAAAACTTGAAGAGACTAGTGTTTGAAAAATCATAGGTTTTGATCTCCAGTTTATTCTCAGAAACTGTTGTAGATGGCTTCCCTATTAGTGAATGGAGATAGATTTGAGAACATGAAACCTACTTAGAAATAAGTTACAAGTTGGTTTGCTTTTCTTTGTTTTACTTTTACCTCTGAATACCAGTTCCGTGATATCTATGTGCTAGGCAACTTAAATGTAACCATACATACACATATTGGTGTGATGCTGATTAGTATTCTTCTGCAGGATGACTACAAGCGATCAACTTCAGGCCAGGTACAACCAGCAACATCTGAGAGCAACAATCTACCAATTACCTTTGGCTCTGAGAAAGGTTCGAACTCCTCCAGTGACTTGCATTTCACGGAGCATATTGCTGGAACTAGTTGTAAGACCACAAGACTAGTAGCAACCAAGGCTGATCTGGAGCGGCTGGCTCAGAATAGAGGCAATGCAATGCAGCGTTACAAGGAAAAGAGGAAGACACGGAGGTAAATGCTACTTTTCTTTTCCCTTTGATAATTTTCTATTGCCTATCTCCCCAAAGAACCTAATACCAAATTAGGTGTCTCCCTTTGTCTTGGATCTTGGTGTGAACAGATATGATAAGACTATAAGGTATGAATCGAGGAAGGCAAGAGCTGACACTAGGTTGCGTGTCAGAGGCAGATTTGTGAAAGCTAGTGAAGCTCCTTACCCTTAAGTCTCTTCACATAGGTTTCCTTTTAGCTACAAAGTTAGTTACTTTTTCCACTTCCCCTACCTTGTAAATGTATAGAATCGGTCTCGTTTCATTTGGCCACACTTTTCTTTTTTTGCATTATCTGGCCCTTTATGTACCTTGGAATCTTATCTAGTTGAAAAAGGATTGTACCCATTTAGAAGCAATATTCTGTTGATTGTATATCCTGGTCTATTCAAGCAATTAAAATCTCACAAGCTAATACGCCTTGACAAGTCTTTGTTATAAAACTCTGGACTTATGGCTGTTGATCAAAGTTTCCCAAGTCCAGTTCGCAGATGGCGAGCAGATCTATGGCTTTGTTGTTTCTTTGGTTATTTGTGTTGGCCAATTCAGAAGGTATGCGTCCCGCTACTGAAAGAGTTACTCAGCAGGCACAAATTCTAGATCTATTGATCCTAATGTATATACATGTAGTGGATGTTGTTTATGCCTGGAACTCACAGTTTTTGGATTCAATAGAATGCTCTGCAGAGCTGAGATCCAATGCAGGTGGCTCCCTATACTTGATTCTACATTTCTTATGATGCTAACAACTGTGTCATTCATGTGCAAGTATTAAACTTTAAACATGGGCTCAAAAACATATTCTCATTGAAGGCGTTAGATCATCACCCACTAAACGCCTCACGGATTTTGTGTTGGAACTCAGTTTTTTGACAAAAGTGGCTCAGGCGACTTTTCCGGTCGAATGACCGGATCTTCGGGTCTTTGGATTTCTTGTAATGAAAATAATGTATTTATGTCAACTGAAGTTAATTTGAATGATTAATAAGGATCCAGAGTGGGTAGTTCGGAAAACTTAGAAATCTTGTAATATAATTTTGACTAAGCGTTAAAATTAGCGAATGTCTTACACCGAAAAAATGAAAAATATCCCGCTAGTATAAATAGTGAAGAACTCACTGGAAGGTTCACTAGATTTGAGAAGATGACATTATGGTGTAGAAATGAGAGGGCCATTATGCAAAACTATGCGTCGCCGCTGCCAAGGCAGGCAATAGGTTTGGGTCCACAAAGATTATTTTTTTTTGGACAATTTTCTATTAACATTTTTGTTAATTTTCTCTTAAATTTTTTTGCATAATTTCGATTAAATCTGAAGTTTCTAGATTGCGTCCAAAAATATTTTTGTAATATTTATGCATCTTTATCTTTGCAGAATGAGGCGGAATATTCGCGGAATATCATCTCACAAGCTTATCCTTCTTTGACTTGCGAATCAAGCTACTCTTCCCTATAAATAAAGTCTCACCTCATTCTCTTAGATCATCCGATTTTCGAAACATAAAAAGTTCCAGCAAATCTCTTTCGTCCTTCTGTTTCGAGAATATATCGTAGATCTGGTTCGCAAACTCTATAATCGAATGTTGCGATTACAGCCTCAACACAGTTGTATCGTGAGATTTATTATCTCATGAAATCGCACATTGCAAAAAATTTATTGAATTAAGAAAAAATATCATATCTCGCCTTTGCGTATTCGTGAATCCTTAAATCGAATTTTTGTTTGTGATTTTCAATTCAGAATTTCACAGTCCTACATTTTGAACACTAGTGTTAACCATACGTTCTGATTCATGCAACCTAAGATCAAATGTGTATGATCTAAGTTTGTAGAAGAGACCAAACTATCACGACTCACGGCCCTTTTTGGTCTTACGGGATTTTTGTGCCGACTTCGAGGTTCATTATCTTTACTTCCGTTTTTTTTTTTTCCTTGTTTTTCGATTCCTGCAAACTAAGAACAAAACTGCCCAGAATGCCTTTTATTGTTTGTCAACAATATTTAGAATAAACATTTACACTATTTTTCATCGAAAGTATTGTTGAAATTAGCGAAACTATATTTGAAATTATTGACTAGTAAATCGCGGGTATTTAAAAGATGAAAACTATAATTTAAAAGTAGAGAAGACATTTGAATTTATTGAATAAATTTACTTCAAGGTTGCGTATTATTGATCGATTAATATATTTAAAATTTTAGTTTCAGTTTCGATTATAAAATTGAAAAATCTGGTCTGATAGTGTTAAACCATAATTCGTGTACTTATTCAATTTTACTTATATAATATATATATAACAATGTTTATTTTAATATCCAAAGTCCAAACTAAGTTATATTTTTTCAAATTTTATTATGATCGCGTACAAGGAATATCAAACATCTCATATATTAGAAAGCATGAGTTTAAATAATTTGCGCTGGTAATAAATTGTAACTTTTATGAAATTTCAAGTTGGATACTGTATATACTTCATTTGACTATTCTTCTAAAAGGACATAAAATCCTCTGACTTTCCTGCTTCCTCTTAGTGACTCTTTTATAAGATTAGTTGAACACTTTTATAAATTTTTGTTTTAACAATTCCTTTAGTACTGGACCACATTATGACTCTCTCAAAACAACTCTTCCCTTTAATTTTCCTCTTCATCTTCTTCTTCCGTCTCCGACACGCCTCAAACCCTAAAAAATGTCCTTCATCCTATTCAGAATCATATTATAATACATGTGAACGATTTGGAGTCTCCATTCGTTTTCCTTTCTGTGACCATGCAGGATTCAATCTCCACTGCAACAACCTCAATAAGACAGTCCTAGAGCTTCCCATGTCCGGAACATTTCTTGTCGAGCATATCAACTACTCAAAGCAGCAGATTAAAATCAGCGACCCTGAAAACTGCTTGGTTAAAAGGCTTTTAACCTTTAATACTTCAGGATCTCCTTTCTCTAATGGCTTCAGTGTCTACTACACGTTCTTGACCTGTCCTAATGAGGTCGTGATGCCGTCTTGGTATCCGTCCATCAGTTGCCTAAGCAATTCGACCTCCTCCTTCTTCGCCACGTCTAATTTGTCTCTTGCAAATTCAATGCTACCTTCTTGCAAGATCGTGAAGAGACTAGCTGTTCCGGTTAGTGTGGTATTTGAAGATGTGCTATTTAAAGAGAGATTCTCTGGTATGATCAACTCTGTAAACCTTTTGCTGGAATGGAGCTCGCCGAATTGCAGAGGTTGTGAAAAGAATGCCTTGAGATGTGGTTTCAAGAACAAGGCCTCCCTCGAAGTCAAATGCTTCGCTGTAAAATCCGGTACGATCTCGATTGTGTATCTTCTTCTTCTTCCCTTATAATCCAAGAAAAGTTCAGTTTTTTTAAGTCTGAAGTTTTGGTGGAAAACTTCAAATCAAGTTTTTTTTTTTTTTGGGGTCAAGGTAATCTTTTAGGTCTAGGTTTTTTTTCTAGTTATTTACTCATTAAAAAAAAAAAAGAGAAATCCTAGTAGGAATTAAATTTGGTAATGATGAATTGACTATTGATTAATTAACCTAGAGAAGTATTCCCAACTTCTCTTTCCACACGCTAGAATACTTCGAATAAAATTTTGTTGGCAGGGTACTTGATCTAAATTAACTTAACCGATTCAATACAAAAATGATTCGAAAACAAAAATTATTCCCATTAAAGGGGGTTAAATTTCTGACAAAAAGGGGTTTCATTTTGATATACTACAAATTTAAACCATCTTATTTATTTTAAAATTCTACAAACAAAATACACGTTCTAAGGAAAACCGAATTGAAACAAATCGTATCAAACATAATTAGATTTAATTTCAATTTGATAACTAAATTTCTTATACTGAAAACTATAAAAATATACAAAAATGAAACTAAAATCCTATTAATTATGCATGTTTGAATTCGGGCGCTGACACAACGACAACACTAACAAAAACTTATAAGCTACAAAACTTGGTCACTAAATTCCTAATTAACTAAATCACTATAACTCATTCTTGTAGCGCTATTTGGCAGGTCATATAAGGACTAGATTACAAGTACTAATTATAAGCCTCTGGGCAATCGGAGGTTTCACTGTCGTTGCTACTTGTATTGCTATCCGTATATACAATTCTGAGAGGTTTGTCACTCAGAGAAGACAAAATGCAGCTGTCGCAGCCAGAACCATAACGCAACAACCAAGAGGGGTTGTGTTCACTACAGGTCTTGACCAATCTACAATAGAGTCATACAAGAAAGTCGAGTTGGGAGAAAGTAGAAGACTTCCGGGTACTAATGGTATCATCTGTCCCATTTGTTTATCAGAATATGCTAGCAAAGAGACCGTACGGTGCATACCAGAATGTGATCACTGCTTTCACGTCGAATGTATCGATGTGTGGCTCAAGATTCATGGTTCATGCCCTGTTTGTCGGAACTCACGCTCGTAAAATAAGTTGTTGTTTATATTAACAATGTAATGAATGTCACTAAGTATTCTGTTTGTTGATAAATACGTGTTTATATAGAAAGATGTATGTTCTGGAATCACGACTAATGATATTGTTTATCTTATAGTTAGTAGTACGCAATCAAAGAGACCACACTGTGCATATCTGACATTGTGTATGATTGATCAGATAGTTAAATCGACTACAATCTTCTTGGGTACTAACAAAAGAATTATAATGATTTTCAGAAATGTAATAATCCATTAAAACAAAATATAAGCTTTTTCTTCTTATTCCTTTTAGTCTCTTTAAGTGACTTTTCCTACTTATATTTCCTTGCTTGCACAACAAACAACATTGATAGGAACAACCGAAAACATCTAAACATTCCAAAAGCAGAAATCTTTTCCTTCTTGAACTAAGCAGAAAATCCTACGTTTACAATCTTTGCAGAGAAAGTTAGTTTCTTGATATCCAATCTTTCATACCTATATTTCATTGCTTCCAATATTTCATGCAGGACTTCGAAGACTTCAATTCCTGTTACAAAAAGTTTTTGGGTCCAGATATTCCTACCACAATCGTATAACAAATCATAGTATGTGTATAAATTTGAATTAAAAATGGCAAAAGAAACTTCAACGATGATCAGTCACACCACTTTTTGAAGACTCGTCAATTGCTTATAAAACCCATTAGGTATGGAAACAAGCTCTCTATGATTTCCCTTCTCCACAACTCTTCCCTTATGCAACACGGCGATCGTGTCTGCTTTTCTTATGGTCGAGAGCCTATGAGCCACCAATACCGTGGTTCGCCCCTTCATCAGCTTGTCTAGCGCCTCTTGAACTAGTTTCTCTGAGCTCGTGTCCAAAGCACTCGTTGCCTCATCAAGGAGAAGCACTGAAGGATCCTTTAGAACTGCCCTCGCGATAGCCACTCTCTGTTTCTGACCACCTGATAATTGAACTCCCTTATCACCCACGTGGGTCTTGTACCCTTCTTCCATCCTGCTTATGAACTCGTGTGCATTCGCGGCTCTTGCGGCTTCCATGATCTCTGCCTCCGATGCGTTTTCATTCCCGTATCTGATGTTTTCGTGTATGGTTGTTGAAAACAGAGCCGGTTCTTGTTGAACTAACGCTAGCTTCTTACGCAAGCTACGTAGGTTTAGGATTTTTATATCCTGCCCATCGATACAGAGATATCCGTTGCTCGGATCGTAGAATCTCATGATCAGTCCGATCACCGTGCTCTTTCCCGAACCACTAGGTCCTACGATCGCAAGACTTTTCCCAGCTGAAACTTGGAGATTTAAATTTTGGAAAATGGCGATTTCGGGTCTCGTGGGATACGCAAAGCTCACGTTTCTACACTCTATATCTCCTTTGATATGAGTGACCAATCTTGATTTAGGTTGATCTGGAGGTATCTCAGTCTCTCTATTCAAAACTCTAAAAACCGTTCCGAGTGCTTGCGTGCCCTTCACGATATCTGGGGTTAATGCAAGCGTTTCTGCTACGGAATAAGCCGTGACAAGCAATATCATGAAAGATTTGATACTATCCTCAAAGTTTGTCTCCTTGCGTTTAACCAATACCGAGATGTACCAGAGACCAAGTGCGTAGGAACAGAACGCGAGACACTGAGACAAACCGTATCCAAATCCAGAGATATGACCTCTGAGTAAGGCATTCTTGGTGGGTTTGCTTAGCTCACAAGTAAACTGTTCTGAGATTTTCTTTTCAGCACCAAACGCAGCGACCGTTCTTATATTCACAATCGCTTCACGCGCCAATGAAGTAGCTCTAGAGTAAACCCTTGTGTAATCTCCTCCAAAGCCTTTAAGAAACAGTTGCTGTAAAATATAACATTCAAGCTTATTCAGTTTCAAAATTCAAAATATGGTTGAGAGGATCTTTGTTTTTGAGTTACCTCGGTAAGTGAAGCGGCAATGAGAAGAGGGAAACAAGCGGTTACGACAGCTGCAACACGCCAACTGTAGAAAAAGGCAAGTGCTAATGCTGTGACTGTAAGAGACAAGTTCTGGACTATTGTCGAGAGGCGATCCGCTATAGCACTCCTCACCAAGGTTGCATCAGCAGCTAAGATTGAAGTGAGTGAGCCAGTGTTGTTTTCATCCAGATCAAACCATCCAATCTCATTCGAAAGAATCGCTGAAATTGTTGTAAAGGTATATAAACATTCAAGAATCAAATCGATCTCAATACAAGGATGTTTAAAATGTTTGTGTTTACCTGAAAACAAGGATAAGCGAACCCGAGAAGTAAGGCGCTCTCCCATAAGTGTATAGAAGTAATGTTGGAGGAGATATATTGGAGTTGTTACTATTCCAGCTCCAACAAAGATAATAGCTACCTTTTCTACTTCGCTCTTGATCAGACTAGGAAAAGGCGAATAAAATGTAGTTAACACATAAGCAATCCCCATGGAGAACAATGCCGGTTGTGCTCCTGCAAGAACTGCACCAATTGAGCCAAGTAATGCATAAGGCCATTCTGGAGCATTTAGCTTTATCAGTTCCCATATCATCGAAGACGAGGTTAAATCTTCGCCGTTTGAATCTTTTTCAGTCTTCTCATGGTCTTCCCTAAAGCTGGAAGTCCTTTTTGAGCTAAAAATTCTTCTTGAACTAGAAGATCCAGCTTGAGATCTATAAGATTCAGACATGACTGATCTCAAATTTTCTTGAGGTTCTGTGTCTTGACAATTCACAAGAGTCGCATAATCTCCTCCTCTTGATATCAGTTCTGAGTGGCTTCCGGTTTCCATAATCTGACCATCTCTCAATACAACAATCTTGTCAACATTTCGAATGGTAGATAATCTGTGTGCAACGACAATTGTTGTTCTTTTTTCCATGACGTTGTCAAGTGCTTGCTGAACAATCTTCTCTGATTCGACATCAAGAGCGCTTGTTGCTTCATCTAAAAGTAATATCTTTGGATTTCTTAGAACCGCCCGAGCAATTGCAATCCTCTGTTTCTGTCCTCCTGAGAGTTGAGTTCCTCCTTCTCCAACCTATTAGAATGGTTTGACCAATAATGATCAAGTGGAAATATGATAAGATATATATGAGTATGCAAGTTTGGATAATTTACCTGAGTATTGTAACCATTGGGTAGTGATTTAATGAAAGAATCTGCGTTGGCTGCTTTAGCAGCTTCTATGATCTGATCCATATTTGCTTTCTCTTTACCGAGAAGAATATTGGAAGCTATGGTTGTGGCGAATAATGCTGGTTCTTGACTCACTAATCCCATCTGTTCTCTCAACCAGGTCAGCTTCAGGCTCTTGATGTCATTTCCATCCAAGAGAATCTCCCCCGACTTAGGTTCATAGAAACGTTGAACCATTGATATGATTGTGCTTTTCCCCGAACCACTTGGACCGACAAATGCAAAAGTCTTGCCTGAATCTATTGTAATACTAAGATTCTCAAAAACCATGTTCGGTCTGGAAGGATATGCAAAAGACACTCGATGAAACTCAATCCTCCCAACTACGCTTTGCAATGTTGTTTCGTTGTCTAATCTCTCAACGCTTTCAAGATTATTGTTTCCTATCATTCTAAAAATATTTGCAGCAGCGACTCTGCCTTTGGAAATTGCTGATAAGCTAGGCACGGCTTGACCTAAGGCGCTACAAATGTAAGAAAATGATTTGTATGATGCAATTTGATGATATATCAAGAAAAAATCTTGGATTTTTGGGACTTACAATCCACTGTAAATGACATTGAGTATTGTTGTGAAGGCTTTTGCTCCGTTGGTTTTGCCGTGGCGTACAAGAAGACTTGCATACCAAAAAAGCAATGCCCAAGCACAGAACAAGAGGCTATATGTTAATCCAACTCCTAAACCTTTAGCAAGACTGCTCCTTTTACTGAGTTTTAAAGCTTTCTTGAGAGTCTTTGAGTAAGATTTTACAGCTTTCTCTTCTCCTACAAATGCATACACTGTTCTCACCTGTGACATGACCTGATAATCCATAAAAGAATTGTGTTTTTAGGGTCAATCCAAGTGTTACGAACTGAATAAAAAACAGATTTATGTCCTGATTTTTTATTTATATTTGCTTTGATTTCCCAATTTTTAGCATGTTATACAAACTTCTGTTGTTAGTTATTAAACACAAACTCCAAACGCAAGCAAGGCATTTGCTGCTTTTACAATTCGCAAAAAAAAAAATTGTGAAAAACTGACAATGTTATTATGGTTTTTACAATGTCATTTTTTTTTTTGTGAAAACGTTTTTAACACGTAAACACATAAAGCAGTTTTTGAAACAATCTCAGCCATGGTGTATAAAACAAACCTCTTCTGCGACTTTTCCTGCATCAGCATAAGCAGCTTCACTCTTCTCTGAGATTGTAGACATGACTATAGCATACCCTCCTCCTGCAATTGCTATCAATGGAACCACTCCTAACGTGAGCAATGTTAGTTGCCATACCGACAAAAAACCGATGACAAATCCCGCGATGAACTGACATAAGTACCGCAAAACATGGCCAGTCTGAAACAAAACAAAACATTTTATCAAGTTACAAGTTTTTGTTTCGTCCTTATAATTAATTAGCAAGGGTACCTTATCGCCAATTGCATCTTGAACCAAGATGGCGTCACTTGAGATGTGATAAATGAAATTTGAATCTCTAGCTTCTGTATCGAAGAAAGTAATATCTTTTGCTAAGATTGATTTGAGATAATTTATACGCAATCTCGCTGTTTGTCTTTCCCCTGTTTGCATCCAACAAGAAACTCCTGCCAATAAACCATTTCAACTATAAACATGAAAAAGCGTTTTTAGTACCATTGTAAAAACAGATCAGTGTAGCTAGACACGTACCGATCCAGGCTGATACCAAATTGACCAATCCTAGGTAGACCAAGTACAGAGCATTCTTGAAAAAAACAAATAACAAAAGTGTTAGGAACTTATTACCCAAAAATGAAGAGGGAGAGAAAGAGAGAATATAGCGGGTTCTGAAGAAACCTGTGAAACGCTAGAAGATATGGCTTTAGGGTCTGTAGAAAGATTTCCAAGAGAATCTAGCATTCTCCCGAAGAACACGAAGAAGAGCGGAAGCGTACCGCCATGAATACAAGTGCCTAAACCGCCTAGGAACATCAGAAAGTAATCAACATTATCTGCTGCACCGAACAAACCCATCAATGAAACTGATTCCTTCTTCATCTTTTTCTTCTCCTCCATCTTTGTTTCCGTCTCAGCCTGGATATTTCTATTAGAGGGTGGTTCTATGTTATCCATTGTCACTGAACACAATCACTAGAAACAGAGAGGTACTTGAGAGCGTAGATGAGCAGAGAGGGGTTTAGGGTGTTTGGCTTTCTTGTGGGAAAAAAGGATAACATCCATGGGAAATATAAACAAAGTTCACTTCCCTCGCTCATTTAATATCACCATCGTTCTAACTATTTTTTGACACCTCAGTAAAAGCCAGATCCGCCCGGCCGTAAGTGGACCATAACTAGTTCGTCTTCTATTTTTAGAAACTGTGTACATTTATTATGCAGTTTTAAGTAATTCAGATGACGTCTGTTTATAGTTTTTTTTTTTTTGTCAACTAGTTTTGTGGCTTTAATAAGCCTTTAACACGGTAGAGAGTAGAGTTCGAACCCCGAACCTACAACTGTGATGAGTTTATAGTTTAAGTTTTTTTTTTTGAAACGAAATTTCTTTGTGAGTACATAATTCTTGTTTTGTTTACAATTATGTAACTTGTAACTTGTAACTTCATTTCATTTATGGTTCAGCTCCATGTGATCACCTCGAACATCGAATTTTGGTAATATATTATTAAAACATTGACACTAAAATATATATTCTTGCTTCTACGTACTTAGGTTTCTGCAGTTGCAGATAATTAATGTTTTGGCAATAATTAAATAATCTTTTGCAAATCTACCTTGAGACTAAACTTCCTTACAATTTTTGTCCATAATATCTTATACTTACTTTTTTACGTTTTTTTTTCCTCTCTTTCAATTAGACATTAAATTGAAAATGAATTGATTGATTGGCATTTTCAATCTTTTAAGGAATAGGGTTTTCAGTTAGATAATTAAACTTCTGAAAATGTAATCATAGAAAACGTGTATACGATTTCTTTTTCTTGCTTCTAATTTAACTAATTTAGTTATACGTCGGTTCTCCTATTTTTGAACTGGAAAAATAAGTCACTGAAAAATGTGGATACATGCATGAATGTATATATATATATATATTTTTTTTTTTGGTCGGCAGAATGTATAGATATTATTATACAGTTTCAGGCTACGAGTTAAATTTCAATTTAGGGACCACATGTTTTAACTACTGTGGCGGCAATCCACATCCACCACCATTGCATCCGAAATTCAACTCTCATGTGTTCCATGATATATTTTCATTTAATGGGCATGCCCATTACTTTCCTCAAATTTTAAAGGTGTACAGAAAATTATAAGAAAAATGATCGTCGATTACATAAAGCATAGTTCAGCACATAATCACATATTTAGACTAAATTAATATATCAATACTTATACGAAGTAATGAATTTGCATAATAACATGCACGAACTACCATAAGTTATGTAACCAACATCATAACCATCATCGATGTTGTGTCATTCATCAGAGATGTGTATTCTACCAAATCACTATTTCTTTCTTGTTTTGTGTCTAATTGAGTGGCGAAAAATTCATATGGCAATCAATTAGATTCGTTAGATTTTTTTTTTTTTTTTGCGGTTTCGTGTTCTGAGCTTAATTTGTTATTGACGTTGAAAAAGAGAAACATATTAGATCAAATCGAGAAATAATAAATGACTGTTATGATGTTGGTCACTTAACTTATGTTAATTCGTGCAAGTTACCATGTAAATTCAATACTTCGTGTAAGTATTGATACATTAATTTAGTTTAGCTGTGTGGCCACATGATGGGCTATACTTCGTGTAGCAACAATCATTTTTCCAAAATTATATACATATCTAGAAAAAAAAGCTTGCTGAGTCATTGACGTAGCATGACATTACAACCTTGGCGAGAAAAGGTTCTATCGGAGAAGAGGATTACCAGATATGATTTAGCTCTCATATATATATTTTCATTAATTGATCAAACTCTTGTGATCCTTAAATACTTCCACTTTCTCCACTTACAAATATGATCTCCAAATGCTAAGTAAAGTATAGCCATGAGAATCAAAGACTACTTTGGAGAAAGAAAAAAATTGAATTGCAATCTAATAGTTATTGACTATTTGACTATTTGAGTTTAAAATTGAAAGAGCAATTTTTCTGAGATTGCTATACTTATAATAGTTATTGACTATTTGACTTCATGAAATTTTGAAATTGTATCATTAGCCGTTTTATAATACATTGACTTTTTTGATCTAAGTATAGTTGCTTGGATCTTAATAAAAAAAACTTTACCAATATATGAAGTGGTTGGCTAAAATTTATTGATGACAACTAGTTCTCTATTTATTAACTGTCCATTATAATTGGCATTACCTTAACACAATTAATTGACACAAAAGTATTATTGTAAAATCATAGACACAATTTTATAATAGTAAATGACTTTTTATATAATTAAATTATATCATTTGCTGTTTTATATTAACATCGAATTTCTTGATCTTTGTGTAGTTGCTACTTGCTACATATAAAAGAAAATAATTCACCAATTTATGAAGTAGTTGGCTAAACATATTGATGACAATTACTTCTCCCTTGACATAATGACAATTATTTACCTTTTCAGTTAAATATTGTTTACTATTTACGTTTATCGTTTTATACTTAAATTTTTGTTTTAAAATAAATATCGTTTTGTATTTTTAATGTAGATGTTTAGTAAGATTTTCAGTTTTATTCCTACTATTTTAATGTATTGACCAATAAAAAAATGTATAATATATTAATAAAGTAGAAGGAGTATTTTTAATAGTGAAAAATATTATTTTCAGTTTTATCCCTACTATTTTACTCCTAATTTAATCATTTTTTAAATAATATGAAAAAACCTTAAACAAAGAGAAGGAGTATTTATTAAGTGTCAATTATAGTTGTCATTACGTCAACGCATTTAATTAATACAAATTTGTTACTGTAATTTCATAGACCAGTTTTATGATAGTAAACTAGAATTTGTCCCGTACAATAGCACGGATTGATGTTTTCTTAATATAATTAACCTGAAATTTTTTCTCCTCTTTATATCATGGTTACATGAAAAGCAAGGTCGTTACAATTTTTTATAAATGTACTTCCCAAATAATTATAAGGAGATATCTGTTGCAAATTTTTTCTAAAAAAAAAAACGGAAAGAATAAACGATATAAATAAATAATTCAATTAAAATTCATATATCTATAACATTTATGATTTAAAAAATACGTGAATTTTACTCGAGCTATCTCTTGCAAAATCGACACTTATAAAAGTGAAAATAATGTTTAATAGAATAAAATCAAATTTTAAAACATTAAAAATATATATACGATGAATCGGTATTTTAAAAGAGAAAATCGAATTCTTGCTTGATAGTCTTAAAAATATCTATACAACCACAAAAACTAAAAAGTAAAAACAATAACCCAAAAAATATATATAAATCACTAAATAGAAAAATCAAAACATATAAACAAATTAAACAAACCACCTTGTTTAAGACATCGATCTTTTCCACACTTTTGCATCTTCGCTAAAAAAAAAACAACACAACTTAATAAGTTATGTTTAATAATATGTACGATTATAATGGTGCAAATAATGTTTAAAACAATAAAACTAAATTTAAAAACATTAAAATATATATAAATTCGGGTTGATGCACCAAAAAAAAAGGTGAATATCCAAATACAAATATAAATTAGACACCATGATGAAGATGTGGACAATAAGAGGCTGTTATTTCTCAGCTCTGTAAAACTTAATCTAATATTTATAGGAGTTTACAATAAAGCGATTTAGGATTTCATATTAGGTGGTGGATATAAATTTGGAATATTTCCATTACAAAATCTGATTTTTTTGAAATATAAACAAAGGTGATTTTTTTGTCAGCCACAATACCGATTATCTACAATCCAATAAACAAATCCGAATTTTTTGGAATAATAACAAATCCTTTTTGAATATTAACAAATCTGATTTTTTTTTTTTGAATATTAACACTCTTTTTGGAATATAAACAAATTCTTTTTAAAATATTAACAAATCTGATTTTTTTGTTAAACACAATATCCGATTATTAACAAATCCGATTATTAACAAATCCGTTTTTTTTTAGAATATTAACAAATCTAATTTTTTTTGTAAAATCAAAAAACATAATTAATATTAATATAATTTATAATTAATATAAGAAAATAATTAATGACTAAAATCAATCCCGATTTTGAAGTTATGTTAGGTTTATAGCTTTATAAATATTATTATACTGTTGAAGTATTTTGGAAAAAGAATAGAATTACGAAAAGAGTGGATAATATTTTTTTTATTTTATATTTAAAGAAACAATAATTATCAATTCAAATCGGAATAGTGTAAACTGAATTCCATTCCGGATAATACGTTTCCGATTTTTTGGATAATAAGAAATAGATTTTGGAATAATAAAAAATAATAATGAATAGTTATCGGAATAGTAACAAATATGAAATAAAATACTGATTAACACATCCAAAATTTTTGGAAAATTAATAAATTCTCCAACTTTATGGTTACCAAATTTTTTGGATATAGGAATAATTATCAAAATTTTTGGATATGTTAAATATTAGGATATTATCAGTATTCGGTAACCTTCCGAAACTAATTCTACAAAAAAAATTATTTTATGTAATTTTATTGGATAATCTATGGTATCCTTATAATTATGGTATATTAACAAATTCTTCAACTTTATGGTTACCAAATTTTGTGCATTTATGATTAATATATAAAAAAAAAGGAATTCATATTTTTTGAATAATAAGAAATAGTTTTTGGAATAATAACAAATAATAACTAATAGTTTATGGAATAATAACAAATATGAAATCATATACCGATTACCACATCTGAAAATTATGAAATATTAACAAATTCTATAATTTTATGGTTAACGATTTTTTTGCATTTATGATTTAATTAAAATATGGTTACCGAATTTTTTGCATTTATGATTTAATTAAAATAAGGAAATTCTTATTTTTGGAATATATTGGAAAATATTTTTTTTTTGTTTTTGTTTAAAGAAACAATAATTATCAAGTAAATTATCTCGTAAATAATTTCCATATTTGAAACAAATATTATTATCAAGTAAATTATTTCGTAAATATTATTATTATTTGTTATTAAGTTAACATAATAATTACTGATTTTTTTAGTTCCGATTTTTTTAAAGTTATATTTTAAAGATAAATATAACTTAAATATTAAAATATGATTATATTTTAAAGATAAATATATTTTAAAGTTAATATATTTAAACTTAGTTCCACACAAATATATTTTTTTAAGTTAGTTCCAATTTTTAAAACCAACAACTGATTTAATTACCTATTTTTATATAATAATTAAATGATCATATAATAACTAATGACTAAAATACTCTTAATGAAAAATTAAAATTTGTTCTTTGATGTAATGGTAAATTGATGTAAATATATAGACTTAATAATGTTTATTTTATAAATGTACTTCTCAAATAATATATAGAAGATTAGTAACTGGATTTTACATTAGATTTTGAAATTAAATAATTAGCCGTTTACAGTATATTACTTCGTTCCTTTTTATTTGGCAAAAATCATGGAAATTAAGAAACCACAAAAATTAAAAATGGTTTTTCTTTACTACATAAAACACATAATACTTAATTTAAAAAAAATACAATTAAATAAAATATATTTTTCAATAGAAACTTCAGAAAAATCAGATAAAATGAATCAAACAAAAACTTTTAAAAATCTTATAAAAAGGAACAAAAGGAGTAACGTTGATTTTTTTGATCTAAGTGTACTGCTAGAGATGAAAGAAAATAATCTCACCAATAAATTTAGGGTATATACGGAACATACTTTTCTTTATTTTGTTAAATAGAGACCCCAATCACGTTGCATTAGCTATGGAAGACAATTTAATTTGTTTGTAAAAAGGATCATTTAAGTTTCATTGGTTTTGTTTCATGACGCTTGCATTGTATCTCGTTCTTAACCAATGCAATGGTTAGAAACTTAGACGTTAAACAAAAAAAGCTTTGGTAGTCGAAAATTAGAACAAATTTTATAAAATATCTATAGATTCAATACTGCACAAGGTAAAGCATAGCCATAAAAAATCAAAGACTACGTTGGATAAATAAAATTGAATTGCAATCTAACAAGGAAAGAAGTAAAAGTCCAGTTATATATAAAATAAAATTGTATAAAGATGATAATGTCATCAAATAATAACGCCGAAAAAGCAATGGTTTCTGCCTTAACTTTTTTTGGCATCAAATTAACTTTACTGCACTAGTCTATTTGAGTAGGCCATTACTAAATTCAGCAACTTTATATATTTCACCCAACTCTCTACCCTCCTTGTTTGTTCACAAGCAGAAATAGCCATGTACTTATCAGCCTCCGGTTATATTGGTTTCCGATCAAAACCCTCTCTCCATAACCCACTACAGGAAAAGAGTTTGCTACAGACGAGCCGGCTAATTTTGCAAGTCAGATTTTTAAGGAACAAAGCTGAGAAATGTTGGCTTTTATAGTATAGGTTTTGCTTAATGATAAGTTTTCAGGCAATTGGGACGGAAAAGTTCATTACCATGCTGGGCTTGTGTGTCGATCCAGAGCCTAAAAACAGACGGCGTTTTATTGTTCTTTACAACCTTTTCATGTAAAACAACCCGGTTGGCTAATTCAGTTCTTCCTCAATTATTGGATTGCTAATTAATCCAAAAAAAAAAGAAGTGGTTCAAATTATTTTTAAAAAGAGAATATAATAGAATCTAAATGAATTCTAGACACTCGCTAGGAATCCAACCTCAATTCAGCAGCCTTTGTTCTTTCTGGCTAGCATCCACGTCACCGTATTAACCCGTCTGTCTCGCGCCAGTAACAATTACGGTATCGGTATCGCCCCGATTAAAAAAAAAATAACCGAAGCTGATAAATTTAGTCAGACATGCAATATTCTGATTTCACGAAATATAAATAAAATAAACAGAAACAGAAGTAAGGAACAACGCTATTGGTGAACTGTGGTGACGGTGGTAGAGATCAACGACGGTTCGAAGCCGTCTTGGACTCTTGGGGGCGGCTTGTCATGTGGCGAAGGACATGAAGAATTAGAGCGTTTATTTTGTGAAAGTTGCCTTGGATTTTATTTATATAAAATCAATAGATTAAAATGAATTAAATGAAAGATACCTTTCCATATTTTATTTATTTATATACCGATTTAAATCTTTGAGAGTTGAGAGCACATGCAATGCCTTGGACGATAAGCAATTAAAAATTTATTCGCCATTAGAACACCGTCGATTCGATTCGCCGGAACCCTAACGGATCATGGGGGCTGAACGGGAACGATGGAAGGTTACTACTCCTGTGCTGGACAAATGGCTGAAACAAGGGAAATAAATAAACCCTACGGATCTAAGAGGCCTCATCGATGCCCTCTGCGAGTCTCAGCGATTCAATCACGCCCTCCAGGTCTCAATTTCTTTCTCTTCTCGTTTTCCAATTATTCGATTTCGGTATCTGATTCCGAGATTCATTCGCAATAAATCTCATTGTTCTTGGTGATGTATTAGGTCTCAGAGTGGATAGCTAATCGAGGTACTTTTGATCTAACCACTAAAGATTTTGCATCGCGGCTTTATCATGTTGAGATCGGTTCAGGGTTGAGAGAAGCAGAAAAGTTCTTCAAAAACATTCCTGATAGACGCAGCAAATAAGGTGTTGATGGAGACGGGCCGGTTCTATATTATTTGAGGTCTAATACAAAACCAAAAATTAGGGCCTTCGATATATATAAAAAAAAACTTTGAAACTCAAAACTTTAACATTTTTCTATCAAATATTTTTTTAAATAAAAAATTGTTTTTATCAAATATTTTTTCAGATCCTTCGTGCAAAAAAAAAGATATTATAGCGTAAACCTCTAAAATCAAATAATATTTTTTTTACCTTTTATATAAAGCTGTTGATCGAAGATGAATATGATAATCAAGTAGAAGAAACCAAATCTTATTCTCTAATTATCTCTCCTACTAGACCCTTTCATCTCTTTGGTTTTAGCAACAATGATATTTCCTTAATTTAAATTATTGTTGGACCCTAGTGATTTTCTAACTATAAGATCTATAACTTATGTGAAAAATAAAAAAAAAAAAAAAAAAAAAAAAAAAAACATCAATAACTTAAGACTCAAAATTTTGGGGCCCATACCAATGTTTCTTTTGAATATGGGGAGGGCCGGGCCTGGATGGAGATGTATGGGGATGCCGGAGCAAAACAAGATGAGTCCCGTCATTCATATACTATCTCAATTCATGACTAATCCCATACCAGCTCACTGGGAAGCTGCTCTTCGTGTTGTTCGATATTTAAAGAATAGCCCTAGGCAAGGAATTCTTCTCCGTGCTAATACAACCTTAACTCTCACAGCTTGGTGTGGCTCGGACTGGGCTGCGTGTCCTTTAACACGTCGTTCGATCACTGGTTTGTTTATTCAACTTGGTGGTTCTCCATTGTCTTGGAAAACTCGCAACCATGACAGAGTCTTCCGCTCTTCTGCTTATGGGCCTGTCGTTTCTAATTTCTATCTTTTAATTTGGTCAAGAGATGTGTCTTAGTTTGTAGCTTTTAGCCTTTTATATAAGGGAAACGATGTATTGTGATTCAATAAGAAAACCCTTTTACAACTCTTAAGGTTTCTTGACAAAAGGTTAAGCTAAAAATCAGCAAAAGACACTAAATTAGCAAAAAGTTTGCAATCTAAGGTCTAGACATAGGCAAAAGACCTAGCTCAGATCTTGCATAGAAGCTTAAGATAGTTGTGTAGAGATAGTCATCTCTCTTGTTCACGGGAATGCTTTCGAAGAATTTATCTGCTTCTTCCAAACCAAGAACGTTGTCAATCAGACGAAGCCTAGCTCTGATATCCTCTGGGATTAGATATTTAGATTGCAAACCTTCTAGATCTGAGAAAACTCTAGATAAAGCTGAGTTCATCTTCCGGAAGATGAGAGAGCTCCGGTACCTCTCGAAACCTTCTCCGTTCAACCACATGATGTCTCTCTACAATCAGCTAGGTAAGCGAGATATGGTCCACCAGATTCTGATACCTCAGAAAATATTAAAATTGTTATACTTTTGCGATTGCGTTTGGATGCTTAAGCTTTTGCGTTTTACTTATACCTCAGAAACACTGTTTAATTTAAAATATCCAAACAGTATATTTAAGGTCTTTGTCAATAACAAAAACTATTTCTGATTGTTGGTCGTTATAAGCTTTTGTGTCATTCCGATCCAACATCGACCCCTTTGTCCTTGAAGAAGTCTTTGGCCTCTGTGATATCCTGCAGCCAATGACATAGGCACAAGACACTAAATTAGCAAAAAATTAAACGATGCCAACAATAAATAACACTGGACTCTGTGATTCTAAATCCGAATTGAGCAGAACGAAAATAAGAACAAGACCAAATTTGGCAAACAACTCGACTCAAAAGTACCTTCTGCAACAAAACTGCTTCTTGGGGGCAGGTAGGAAATTGCATTATCCCGATTCCAACCATTAATAGACCACAGCATCCGAGGGATACTACAAAGTAGATGGGTAGCTGTAAGACATTACCAAATCAGAACACAATCCTAATTTCAAAATAGAAAGAAACCAAAAAGAGGAGAAAATTGTTTGTTACTCACCAGCCATGTATGGCTTCGAGGAATAATTGCAGCCTGCAAAAGACCAATCCAGAAGGCAGAGATTGCAACCAACAGGCTCAAGATCTTTACTATATGCTTCATTTGTCCTTGAGATAAAAGATTATGTAAAAGTATTTAAGTAAAACAGCGAAATGAAATGCATATATGATTGTAGTATTCTCTTACAAGTTGTCGAGCATGTAGAAGAAATCACTCAGCATGGAGATGTAATATATTGCTCTTGAGGATTATGTGTTGATCATGATAACTACATTGATGTATTAGTTCATTAAGGCCAAATTTTATAACTACAGCCATTACCAAGGTCAATATGTTCATCACCACTGAAAGAGAAAGGTTACGATGCAACAACAAACATTATTGTTAACTGCTCTCAATGAAAGATTAGATTGGATAAAAACACCCAAAATCTGAACTCAACAGTTAAAAAAAATCTAGAAACATACGGCCTAATACGCGATTAATCACATAAATTACATAGATCTGTTTCGATTTCCAGGAATTTCTCAAGTATCGCGAAGGCCTCTAATTGTATACATGCGCAAGAAGGAAGATAACTATGACTTTACTCCACGAAAGATCAATTGATGCTTAATTTCTCAGTTGAGATTTTTTACGTTTTAACCTTGGAATGATTTTGACTTGCTTATTACCGTCATCTAAAAACTGAACCGGCAAAACCGGATTAAATCGAAACAAATTTGAGATTGATTTTGGTTCGTTTGTTGTCATTGGAGCATCCATCCAAATTAAATAAAATAGACAAAATTACTAAGTTGATTACAACTAATGTCACTGGAGTATCTCATGATTCATAAACATTGAAATAAACAGATTTTACACGGGCTGTCTCGTTTTAACAGGTGGATTTATTGGGTTTTCAGTAATCAGATCAGAGTTACCCAAACTGAAGTTTCGAAATTCGGTTCGGATTCAGATACACCAAATTATACTTGGTCGGTCCTCTTTAAGAAAATCGGATTTAGGTTCTCGGTCGGTTTGGGCACCAATAAACCGAAATTAAACAAAAACCCATGTTTTTTACGTTCATCATCGAGAGATTCGAGACAATTTTAGATGAATTGCTTTCTTATTCTCAGAGACGATTGCTTGTTGCTTGTTGCTCGTTGCTCGTTGCTCGTTCGGTGTTTGTCTAAGTTTTCTGTTTAGATCATTTCTTTGTATCTTATTTCCTTCGATTCTTTGCTTCCTCCAGATTATTCATAGTTCCAGTTCTATTACTTTGTCAAAATCATACCTTTCTTTTTGGTCTCTATGACTCTTATGTTCATTGCTCATAGCTCATAGGCTTTCTTTTTAAAGCACAAATATTGTTTTCTTTTCGATCATATTAATCCCTGAGAACATAATGTGATTAGTTTTAGTCCTAACAGTCCTCTGTTACATGTGTTTTACTGTCTAGTTTCAATTTTGGTAGACATATATAAATTAAGAACATTGGGAGTAAAACAAATGAGTATGCTGTGAGAATTTCTCTTTTTAAAATGGATTCGCCAAAGGTATCATCCTCTATTTGCCGACAATTAAGGCTTTTTGAATCTTCACTATCAGGCTTTGTTATTTGCTTTCTCCGTTGAAGCAAAGTATAAAGTTATGGCACTAGTGAAAGAGGACCATTGTGAGGATTCTCATAATTATATGGGTTTTGCTCTGCACCAGGTAACACTAGTATTTGTTCTGTAATACTGCAAAAGCTTGTTTCTTTTAGAGTTACAGAGGTTGATTTCCTTGGTTTGCAGGCTAAACTTGCTCTGGAGGCGTCTCTAATTTTTGCCTTTGCTTCATCCCAATTTGTGTTTCTCACCATTATCGATTGATGTCATATAAGAGAACTTATTCTTTTATTTCTTCTGGTTTGTCTGGATCAGATGTGTTATTCTTGAGGATGGTAAGGTCATTGCTTCAGGGCGAAACAGAACAAATGAGAATGAGACACGCAATGTAACCATCCAAACTTTCAGAAGTAACTAAGCTTGAAAAGTTCTATCTGTTCTAGCTATAAGCTAGTTTCTTCAATTATATATTGTCTTGAAGCATACCACACTTTATTCGTTTTGCCTTTCGGTGATGACATGCGATTAGAGTCATCGCACCGCTCCAGAATCGGATTGCCATTTGGAGGCTATTACACATAAGAGACATCCAAAGACAAGATAAGAACTCATCTGGTTAGATCATAAAACTAAACTAGTTATGCAGATATAAGAGTAAAAAACTACACAAATATTAATATCAAATGGAGTAAGAGATTAGTTATTTTAGCCTAGACTTGGAAGTAATAACAAGATAAATGAATTAGACAGTATGAAGACAAAGAAAAGTCATTGAATACATAATTGAATATGATCTCGTTGCCAAAACAAACAAAAAAAATTCATTCGTCACCATGAAATTGAAATATGAATTGAAACATCTAGAGATAATAAAACAAGTAAGACAGCCAACCTAATGTAAGATAATCTCATCGAAAAACCACAACCTAAAAAATATCCATGAAAAAATAGAAAACCACACCATTTAGTAATTGCGAACGTAGTCAATAATCATGAGCTTATTAAGATTTCAAAGAGAAGAAGTGAGAGATAAATTGAAGAGGAGCCGGTAACATCACTCTGATCTGGTCCTAACAACTGAACTCTCAAGAAAAATTACCCGCAATTAGGAGAAATAAAAGTAATATCTACATAGAAAATATATTAACAAATAACCAGAGAAATACTGAACATACTGAGATTGTTTTGGAATAAGTTGCAAAAACTGATTATATGACATACAAACAAATATTCAAAGTCTTTTTACCGATAACATATGTTTTTTTTTCTTTCAAGAATTGAGGAAGCAGAAATAAGAAGATCCTTACTATGAATTTAAGAAATGAACAGAACACACGTAGAAATTAATCATTTTGTATAAGAGATTAAATATTAGAGCATCACTACAACACAAGGAAAACAAATAAAAATAAGAAGAGGTTAATCACTTTGTGTATATTTTTCGTAGAAATTGTCAAAAAAGAAATGGATACAAAACACGGAAACAAACAATAATCCAATGAAATAAACAGAGACTACATACATATGAACACTCAGACCAGTTATGAACAGCTACAAATTTTCATACAATTTCTTAATACAAATTTTCATACAATTTCTTAATGGCGAACGTAATCACAATCAACGATTCGAATTAATCTATAATTTAAGAGACATCCGAACCAAAACAATCATTCGACGAGACAAAACTAAAACTCAACAAAGATCGATATAAGAGAAATTGAATCGCAGAACTATAAACAGGAAAACAAAATCGAGAAACCGATCCCACATAAACTAAAATTATCCCACTCTTTAGTAATGGCGAACCCAATCACAATCAACTATTCGAATTTAAAAATTGGCTGCAATTAGAAGAAGTAAGATCAAAATCAGATTGCAATTATGAATATTAAAATTCTTATTTTTATTTTTTAACGTTTATTTATATATAGGAGAAAAGATTCTCATGCTCCGTTTTAATTTTGACGGTGGATATATTATATAAAATCAGAAACCTGACCGACTAATTCAACGTAATAGATTAACAATAGTAACTTAAGATTTAACGTTTTATTCGTGTACAAGAAAAGATTATCATGTTCTGTTTTGTTACGTTCGTAAATTTTGACAGTGGATGTATAAATATATTCAGAAACCTATCCGACTAATAGAGAGAGATTCAAAGTTGATATTTTATTTGTTTATAATGGGCCTTTCTATTGGACTTTTTCAAAACATGAAGGTTGAATATTTGTTTATAAAAATATTTGTTTTATGTTGTTTATATTTAACGGAGACAAATTTCAAGTTACGAGAGAAATGTGACCGTTTGAAGAATGTCTCGAAGCTTGTGAAAAATTACGGTGTGTGTTCTTCTTCTCTTGTCGATTTGATCTCATCTCTCCTTTTGGTTCTGTTTTCGTCTGTTCCCTAACTTTGATGGCCTATAAATGATTAGGGTTTAAGGAATCCTCAACTCTAGACTCATAGATTTTGATCGTGCTTTATGTTTGCTTCATTTGATTTTTCCTAATCAAAATCAAACCATGGATTCGTGCTTAATGTTGTGCGAATTGGATTTCGGATTTGATATATTTGCTAACTTGATTTCTCTTATTTTCATCCAACGCTTTGATTTTTTTCAAGATTTGGTAGATGCGTTACTCTCGCGTCTCTCAGATTCGTCTCTTATTGACGGCGGAGAAAATTGCAGTGTTTTACACACAAAATCCCGTTCCTCAAATTACCATGTACAATCTCTTATGCTTCTTTCTCATCAAATCTTTACCGATCATAATCAATTTTCTTCTGAAGGGTTTTATGTTCATCTACTTATCATCTCTTGTTTTATGTATCTTCTGGGATTTTTGGTTTCTAGTTATTATTATACATATGATTATTTTGAAAGGTATTTAGTTTGATCACATGATTAAATGTTCTGTTTTCTAAGTGTGGGATCGGTCATGATCTGTTTTCTAAGTGAAGACACCACTGAAGAACTGGCTTTTTTCTCAATGCATATGATATGTATTCAACTTCTAGAGTCTGATTTTAGTGTTTGGTTTCTCATTTATACTGATTTGAAAAAGAATCTGATAAAATTTCTCTTGTGCCTTTTCTCAAAGCTGGAAAGGAAAGCAATTTACAATTCTCTATTTCCCTTGAAATGTCTTGCCTTTCTCCAGGTACGTTATTCTTCTTTTGATACTCCTCTTACAGTTTGATGTTATTGTCTCTTTTCTTTTGCAGTGGGAGAGTTCATAGTAGCCCTGGGCAAAAAACCCAGACCTGAAAACCCGACCCAATCAGTATTCGGTTTAAGGCTAAAACCCGATCGGGTTTTATATATCCCTATCCGAATAACCCGAACCCGAAAAAACCTGATCCGAACCCAACCCGAAAAAGCTTTAGGTCCTAATCGGATTTTATATGTTCCTATCCGAATTACCCGAATAACCCGACCCAAAACCCGAATGCCCATGCCTAGTTCATAGTGTAGTGTGACTATATGGGCTTACATCAGAAAGGAAAGAATCCTATATGGGTTCTTTCAAATCACTTAAAGAAACAGTACGCCTGCATAGACATACATAAATACATGCATCATACATACATACACACATGCATCATACATAAAACATGTATCAGTATCATTTATACATATGCATACTTGCTTCCTTAATTTGCTTGCTTCTTTGCTTACATGTTTAATTTGCTTACTTGCTTCTTTGCTTACATGCTTAATTTGCTTACTTCCCTCCATCCCTTGTTTGCATGCTTCCTTACATGCTTCTTTTACTTGGTTGCTTACCTGCCTTCTTACATGCTTCCTTAACTCGCTTACTTGCCTCCTTACATGTCCTTAACTCTCTTGCTTTTTTTTTTTTTGCGTGATTAATTTTGCTTACTGCCATACTTGCTCACTTTACTTGCTTGCTTGATTACTTACTTTCGTGTTGACTGTTGACTGCTGGCTGCTTGATTCTTTATTTGTTTCTTAACTTTCTTGCTTTCTATTTTTTGCGTGATTAATTTTGCTTACTGCCATACTTGCACACTTTACTTGCTTGTTTGATTACTTACTTTCGTGTTGACTGTTGACTGCTTGATTCTTATTCGTTTCTTAACTTTCTTGCTAACTTTGCTTTCTTAACTTGCCATACTTTTGGCGATCATCCTCTTTTAGCAAGGATTTATTACAAGTTTATTGCTACGTATACTTGGCTTTTTATTTTGTGCGGTTACCCGTTCTTTGTTTGCTTGATTCATTAACTTTGCTTGCTTACTTGCTTTTGTCCCTTAACTTTTTGCTGCGTACATATTTCCTTGTTTTCCTTACTTACTTGGTTACGTACTTGCTTCATTTTCTCCATTCTTACTTACCTGTTTCCATAATTTGCTTGCTTACTTGTTTCCTTACATATTTCCTTCATTTGCTTGCTTCCTTGCTTACATGTTTAATTTGCTTATTACTTCTATAATTTCTTACTTTACTTTCCTGTGTCCATTCTTTGCTTCGTTTTTTTTTACTTACTTTCTTTCTTTAAATTGCTTGCTTATTTTGCTTCCTTAACTGTTTCCATTTCTAGCTTACTTGCATCTCTGCTTTCTTTTATCAATTCCTTATTTACTTGCTTACATTGTTAATTTGCTTACTTCCATGATTGCTCATCCTATTTTCTTGATTCATCAATTTCTTGTGTCTATTTTTTGCTTTGTTGACTAACTTACATACTTAGTTTTGTTTTCCTTTAAATTTCTTGCTTTTTGACTATTTGCTTGCATTTAGTGACCATCCTCCTCAACAAGGCTTTACTATAGGTTTGTGCTACATATACTTTGGCTTTTAATTTGTGCAGCTACCCGTTCACGATTGAATAACTTAATCGTTTTAGTATTTAGCTATTATCTTAGCAGGTATGACGCCAACCAACCATTTCCAATAGTTTTCGACTAACTTACATCTCTGCCCATGACGTCGAAATCTTCTTTGACATTATCAGTTTGAAGGTAAAAATTTAATAAGATTTCACTCTTCATGATTTAAATTTGAGGCAATGCTTTGTATTCGCTGCGCAACTATCTTTTTTGAGATTCGATTGGTATGTAAGACTGGTTTCTGCCTTGTCCATTGTCTCCTGATCTATTATGTATAAAGACGTAGCAGACGCTGTTGTTCTAAAGGCATAGTCCACTAACCGCTCAATGAGCTGGTAAAAAGTAAGTGTCAAATGGTACCAACAGTTCCTCTTCCTTAAATGTGCCAACAACAGCAAATGTTTAACAAAGATTTTTGCTCTTTTAGCAGGATATGTGCCAAATCAATCGTGATGCGTGATTTTGATTTATTCTGATCCTTCGATATGTGTTTAAAGTAAGGAATATGTTTATACTTGCTTGCTTAGTTTGTTGTATGTAAAAGAGAAAAGTGCTCTGCAATTTTTATTTTTATTTTGTTTCTGCAGGTTTACTCTACAAATCTAGCTGATGGCAGAAAATCTGAAGTATGTTGTGCTGACCCAATCAAAAAGAAGAGTATGTAGGTTAGCACTCCATCACAAAACCACTTTCAAAGGTCTTTGTTCTCCTCTTTATGATCTATGGCTCTCGTTTCTGTTGCATAAGCTATGTGATAATGATATATCTTTGTCTATGAAAGGTCTCCAAATAATCGTTAAGACTCTGAGGTAAGTGATCACTTGCCGATCTCTTTTAGCATCAATATATGGAAAAACTATCCATATCCTTTGACGGTCTAGCCTTTAGTGCGGTATGTCTTTGTCAATATAGTAGTTTCAACTTATCTTTTTTTAGAGTTCATTTTTTAACTATGTTATTTGAATGCGTGGTTGATTACAGAACAGTGCTTCTAGATCTAACTCACAAAGCAGAGGAGACCATTAAATTTCTTTAGAAATGGATGTACGGTGCATGATGAATCTGATTTGCCACTCTCTTGTTGATTGTATAGAAGCTAGTTTCTTGCGATCTCAGGGTTGTCTTCTCATACTTATTTTTATTTATATTTAAATCTTATATAAGAACTAAAAACCATGAAACCACACATATAAAGGACTTATTAGCACTTATCTAGTTCTAACCAATATTATCTCAACAGTTATGACGCCAACCAGCCACTTCCTGTAGTTTTTGACTTAACTACATCTCTTCTCACGACAGCGAAACCCATTTTGATATTTATCATTTTGAAGGTAAAACTTAAATATGATTTCTTCAGTTTTTCCAATCTTCAGTCTTCAATGCCTTTGTATCTGTTGCTTAATTACTGTATTAAAATCAGCCTTTTCCACTATCTTCTTGCAGATTCAAATGGAAATTTCTATTAATTAAAGGTGTGAAAATAAATATGATAGCCCTCTCCGCAGTTTCTCCATTATCCTCAACTTGATCTTGATCGCTTGTTTATCTCCTTCGACTTCATTTGGTATCTCTTCAATCTTTATGTGGTATTGTTTTTTCTCATGTAGTTTGAAGTTCTTGTCTCTCTTCTTCAGCAAGTCACAAGTGAGTATCTTCTCCTTACACTTTCTAGCTCAAAATTATTAACTTTCCAAATAGTTCCGCTCTATTACGAAGATTACTATGTCAAATCCGGCCTCAAGTATTACAGCCCTCTCCGTAGTTTATCCACTATCGTCAACTCTATCTTGTTCACTTGGTTATCTCCTTTGACATCTTCTGGTATATCCTCAATCTTTCTTCTTGGTAGTATTTTTTAGATGTAGTTTAAAGTTCTTATCTATTTTTTTTTCAATTTAATTAACCAAAAATATATATTTTTAAGAAAATTAATATTTTAAGTACAATATAACATTTAATAAACATGTCATAATTACCAATATAAAGAAACAAATGTAAACATTTTAAAAAATTAGTTGGTTTCAATCAACATCTTACAACATCTACAATATACTCTTATGGTTACTTTGTGATTTTGACAAGCTATTTATGCAAAACATTCATACTACACAATTTGATACATATAATTATATAAATATGTTTTGAATGTAAATCAAGTGACTATAATCATAAATTCAACTAAAAAAATTTTTAAATGACGGTTTTACTAATTATATTGTAAATTCCAAAAAAGTTCAACTACTCATTTTTGGGTCAACTAGTAACTTAGAACCGTTATTTGGTACAACTAGTCTATTTATTCAATATTTTATTACGAATTACGGTTATAAAGACAGTAAAATAATATTATTCTGCAAGAAACAACGTCATGTAGACATTGAGAATATATTATTTAAAAAATGACGGCGCCATGTGGATAGGACTATATTATTATTTTATAAATGACGGCGCCATGTGGACGTTATAATAATAATATACCGGATAAAATTCTAGTTGCACCGGCGAAAATTCTAGTTGTACAGGCGAGAATTCTAATTGTACCGACAAAAATTCTAGTTGTATCGACGAGGATTCTAGTTAAACCGTCGAGAATTCTAGTTGTGCCGTCGAGAATTCTAGTTAAACTAGTAAAAATTCTAGTTGTACCGATGAAAATTCTAGTTGTACCGACGTAAATACTAGTTTTTACCGACGTAAATACTAGTTGTACCGACGTAAATACTAGTTATACCGACGTAAATACTAGTTGTACCGATGTAAATACTAGTTGTACGGAAATATTAGTTGTACCGGTATAAATATTATTTTACCTACGTAAATACTAGTTATACCGATATAAATACTACACAATTTTAAAATTTATTCAAATATATTTAAATGGTACCAAAATACAGTCTTAGTCAATTTTAAAACCAATTTTAAAAATTTACTTTGACACCATATTTTGCATCATCTACCATATTACTAAAATAGTTTTTGAAATTTTGTCAAATTTTTATTCAAAACAAACATATAGCTTATTTTTAGACATATTATCATATAACTATGTGAAAGATATATTTTACGTATGTATTATGTGTTTTCAAAAATACAGCTAGTAAAAATTTATTTAGATTTAAGATGTAACTAATTATATGCTTAAAACTAGATGTTTATAACTAAATGTGTTGTAACCAGACTTAAATCATGTTGTACCGGCTGATTCCAGTTGTACATAACAAAAAATTATGACTTTTCTATATATAAAAGGACGCATCTACTAAGATAACTGCATCGAAAAACCGCTTCTCTTTAAACCAAATGTCACATATTTATTGGATATATCTAAGAAAAAGTCAAGTATTGAATATAATAAAAAAAAATCACGTTTCAAGGAGTTTTAGGAGTGGCTATATACCTCAGAATTCAAATCTGAAAGATGTTTTGAAAACTTGAAAGTCAGATCTTTCTAGGGATATAAAGATCGCCTTATAGTTCCTTATAGTTGAACAGAAAATTGCTCTCAAAGTTGGCTGCTTGCAATATTATTGTTTTTGGATCTGTTTCTGTAATTTGATCATAACTTTTGAACCACAACCCCAAATCGTGATCTGCTTTTTCATGTGGCTTCAAATGGATGTTGTTAATATTTTCACCAAATTTCAAAATTTTCTAGGTTGGTTTGATACTCTGTTTCAGAAGAGAGAGAAACGAACCTAAAAGATACAGAAGATGAAGAGAGAGAAACCTTGCCAAGGAAGAAAAAGAAGAAGAAAGAATGTTCCAATTCAGTTAATTGTCGTCCCACCTGTTTTTATTTTTTTATTAGTTTTATTCTGTTTAAAATAATGATATTTTATTGAGATTTCATTAACGGTAATGTAGGGTTTTTATAAAAAAAAGAAAGAGCGGAAACTATGTAGAATTGATAGAGTTATAAGAGAATAACTTTTCTCCAATAAAGTCATCTCAGCATTTGTTCCAGAATAATCCCAACGGTAGCCACTCTCCCTTTAACTTGTAATTCTATTCCTTGACGAATCATCTTGAAAGATCTTTTGTTTTTTGGGTTTTAGCTCCAAAGCCACACCGCCCTGTAGTTGAGAGAGAGAGGACTTGAGGTGAACGTCTTGTTAAAATTGAAGTTCATAAGACTCTGATTAAGAAGCTTGCTCTGCAGAACAAAGCTTAATTAGCTTTCAGTTTGATAGTAGAAGTGGCAATCTGATTTACCGTTTACCTTTTTGGTTTTACCGTTTTTAAGTTATCAATGATTCTCCTTATGTTTTTCCTACTTTTGGCACATGAAACAATAAGAGCTATATTTTTCAAAAATCCAATTAAATATGCATTTCCTCATAATTCGGAAATTTAAACTGCTATAGTGTCTTCTATACAATTCGTACTGTTCATATGTTTTGAGAGTTGAGAATGTCTATACAGAGATAGTTGTAACTCTAATGCACTCTCTAGAAATTAATTGAAGACTTTGTTTCTCTAATTGTATCTGCGAATAAAATTTGATAAGTAATTTAATTTCCCGTCTGGTGAAAATTTAGGCGGTATAATTTTCATTTCCGTCGAAAATTTGTCGAAAATGTTTATTATCGTCAGCGCTAGGATTTCTTTCAGTTTTCGACGGATTTTCGACGGTATTTAATTTAATATAGATAAATTATTTGATTATAAAGCCGTCAAAAAATCCGTCACTAGTTTCATAAGGCCGACGGATTTTTGATTTTGAAAGAGAAAGTGGTTTAATAGCTTACAATATCACCCTGGCTCTGGTATAAAAAAATCCATCACTAGTTTCATAGGACCGACGGATTTTTGATGGTATATACATTACATATATATACTAACTATTAAATTCCAGAAGTCGTCGAAAAACCGTCGATATGTTTATAGGACCGGTGGTTTTTCGACGGCCTTTTTTTTAATATATACTAAAACAAGTCAAAAAATAAAGACAGAGATCTTCAGAATAGTACATAAAATTTACAGAGACTTACAGAAGATTTACAAAGACTTACAGAAACTTACAAAAGATTTACATAGACTTACAGAGACTTTCCTTCTCGGCAACATCATTAATGACGGTTACTCGTTCCTCCAAAAAATCATTCTCCTTCACCGTCCTAGTAGCAATTCTTCGCACCACTTCTTGTGTAGGAAGTGTATCTCCATCTTCATTAATAGTTGTCGGATGTTTGTTCTTTTTCTTTTTTGACATCAATTGAATCTTCTGAGCGGGTCCAAGAATTAACAGGATGCTAGTACTAGAACCTTCACGATGAAGATTTCTTCTACGTTAGAATGGAGCTATATGAAGAACCTCCTCGAGGACCTAGACGGTGACAGTGAAGGTGATTTCCCATCGGCATTCCATCCCGCTACAACGTTTTGAGTTCGGACCAAGTTAAATCCATGTCTAGAATTTCCTCAGTTTCAGATGCATCATACCACGGTTTCTTAGACATATTGTTATAATGTTTTGCTTTTTTGATAATTTTTTCAAGTAGTGAGAATTTTTTTTTATACCACTTTCGGAATGAGAGGTGTGGGGTATTTGAGGGGAAAAATTGAAGCATACACCGACTGTTTTTCGACGCCATACCGACTATTATTAAATTGCAAAACTATACAACGGTCATCCGGAGCGTGCGATATAACGACTATATTTTCCGATGGATAATCGACGACAATTTTAAAAAAATCGTCAGAAATCTATCGATAAATCTCAACAGTAAAAATACCGTTGATAAGTTGTTGAAATTTTGCAACGGTTTTGAACGTCGCAACGGTTTTCGACGGTTTTCACCAATGCTCGGAAAGTCATCAAAAATGTTCGACAGATTTTCTACGAGATTATGTTTACTCGATTTTTTTTTAGAAATCCGTCGGAAAATGTCCGTCTGTTTAGTTAAGAGAAGGACTTCTCTTAGTTCGTACCTTCCTGATTTAGTCCTTTAAATCACCACTAGATGTTTTTTGGAGTGTTTTGTTTTCACATATTCAAAACTGAGAATCACTTAGTTCATTCATCGTGAAATTGTTATACTTGATCCGTGCCTTTTTTTGATCGGTTTGACTTTTTTTTTTTTTTGGGGTTGATTTTCATCTTCAAGCTTCTTGATCCATGATGAAAAATTGCTAAAAACGGGACTAAACATAAACCTTCATTAATCGCTCTTAACAAACATTAAAAGCAAATTGAGTATTTAACAATTGAACATTGCCACATTATGACATGACACGTTGAGAGTCAGGCAATGAACACTCACGTCTTGACTTTGACACTTGTACACCACCCAAATTTCACGTGGAACTACGTCAACAAGAGATCCCCTCTTCATAAATTCTGCACTATCAACTTCATTCTTATCCGTTTGAATCATCATCAAATCAAAGTAAACAATATTTTTTATATTAGAATAGAATCATGTCAGGCGTATCTCTGGCGGTGGGTCCAAGAACCGACGTGGACAAAACGTCATCATCCGGTGAGAAGGGACGGTGGTCGGGGATGACGGCGGCGGGAGGTGTCGGTGGCGGTTTGATGGGGTCGTTGAGGGTAATAGAGCTACAGCTAGTGGCGTTCATACTAGTCTTCTCAGCAAGCGGTCTCGTACCGATACTTGACATGCTCTTTCCAGCGTTTGCGTCTGTCTATATAATTGCACTCTCGCGTTTAGCTTTCCCTTCTCACGGTGTTTCAACCGCTTCCCTTGAAGTCTTCCACGGCAGCAAACTCTTCAGGTTCCAAATCCATCACAAGAAACACAAAATCTCTGTTTTTGCTTTCTTGATAAAGATTCTGACCTTTTTATAATTTATTGTTCAAATCTTATAATTCTATATTATGATTTAAGAGAAGAATCGACTTGAGAAACAAAGCGTTTTTCTGATGTCGACAAATACGTTAAAATGATTATTAAAGAGACTATATGTCATCATTTGATCAGTTTTGTTCGGTAACCCTTACCGCTACATTGGTAAATGTATCCTTACCAATCACAAAAACCTTAAGAATTAGCAGTATCGAAAAAGGGTACCAATAACATTTTTATGTCGTTCTACCACTTTTCTATCACCGCTTCTAACCGTACCGCTCTCTTGAAAGTATGATTTTTGAATTTTTTTTTTTTTCTGTTGTTCTGTTTTGTATTTTTGGGATTTTGACTTCATATTATTTGTTCTCTTGTAATTTTTGGGATAATGATAGGATATACGTGATTTCGGGGACAACAATTGGTCTGTTCTTGCCTTTAGCTTACGTATTAGGTGGTTTTGCAAGAGGAGATGATCATGCGGTAAGATCAGCGACACCACACTTGTTTCTACTGTCGTGTCAAATCCTGACAGAAAATGTAATAAGTGGCCTTTCTTTGTTCTCGCCACCGGTAAGAGCTCTCGTCCCACTGCTCTACACAGTCTGGAGAATCTTTGTCATCATTGATTGGTCTAAAGATGTCTGGCTCAACAAGTCTTTACCAATCAATGCTACACCCAATGTAATGCCTAATACCCGTCTTTACTCTCATACAAGTCTTGTTAAAGTTTAGAATCAGTTTATGCTAAATCGTGTGAAATTGTTTTGCAGGCGGTTGCATGGTTCTGGTTTGGACGATATTTAGCAGTAGCGAACTTGGGCTACTTCGGAGTGAATCTACTCTGTTTCTTGATCCCTAGGTTCCTGCCTCGTGCTTTCGACATTTACTTGAGAGAAAGAGACGAGATGTTGGCGAAAAGCCAAGAAGACAAGCCGGTTCAAGTTCCTAGACCGAAACCTTCTGACCACAAATCTGATTGATCATCTTTGTTTTCTCCCGAATGTGTAATGTAACGAACTAAGTTGCTTATTATCGAGATTGTGATGAAATTTTACTAGTAGGGCCAAAAGGAAACAATGTGGTTGTGAATGTACACAGTTTTGCTCTTGCAACTGAAAATGTGAAATCAATTTACCCAATTGATGATGCTTTGACCTATAAAAAGAAACTTAATATTGACTGTCCATGAAACTAACCAGAAGCTCATTCACCATGCCTCGGTCCGGCATCTTCCCTGCAGCTCCGTATATTGGAGCCAAGCCTCCAGTTATCGGTCCTGGGTTTGCTTTCACCTAATTACAATGTATAACAACGAGAGATCAATTGAGGAAAAAGAAACGAGCAATCAAAAGACTTTTCACCATGGACTTACAGTTTCTACAGCTTCACGCAGATCCTGGAGGAAGTCATCGACCACAGGGACGTGTTGAAGAGTTATACATATATGAATGCTGATCCAAAGGACAGACATGGACAAAGTTTCAGAACAGTGAAGAGAGGAATGTGGTCTTAAAAATAGAAGAAACACCAATGTTTTGGTCTTTAAGACTACCTGTTGGGTCTCTGTAGTGCATTCAAATGCCAACCTTTTGATGACATGATGTCATTAACTTCAAAGATATCTAATGTTTTAGAACCAAACGCCACAATTGTCATATCTGGCTTTCCAATGACGAACAGTTCATGGATTTCTCTTACGCTGCAGATTACGGTAGTTAGTCATAGCTATAAAGAATCGAAACGATTGAAGAAAGAAAAAAAAGTCAAAAAGTAATACAAACCCTTCTTCTAGTCTCTTTGATGCTTCCATTATCTTGCTTGTGTTTTGTAGGTAGCCTGTGGAACAACAGAGCATACAGAATCAACCATTTAAATCTTTGACAAACTCGAATGACCAGAAGCTTGAGAGAGTGAGATATCTATTGTGAAACCTTCCTCGCCGAGAGACATCATTGCAGCCCAAGCACCAGCAACCAAAGAACCAGGCCTACTCCCAGCTATAGTTGGAGACACGTATAGACCTCCTGACCATTCAGTTACTGCATAACACAGTTTCAAATAGTTAGGATTTGCATGAATTCAAGTTTTCTTGTTTCTTTTATTTCCCTGTTTTCTTAAAGATGGAAGTAGCAAAACACACTCACCAGCAACAAATTGGTGCTGTTTTGTAGGTGCAGGAGCAGATGTTTGCAGGCAAAAAATTCACATGTCAGGTAAAGATCATATGTGTAAATACATGAATCAGTATATACACAAAAGTATACTTTGTACAGCACTGAATAGAATATGCAAAAGTTCATAAGAGGAATGTGACACTGAATGATTCCAGGGAAACAATAACAAGGAAACAAAAGTAAGCGATATCGTGGGTATGTTTTTGTAGATGAATATCGACACAACAAGCATCCCAGAATCAGAAGTCAGAAGCTGAATATAACCAATTCATATGTGCTTGGTATTGAGCCTGGAGAAATTGATGAGTGGAAAAATAACAAGTACTTACCTTTCTGATCTCATGATTTCTGTAGAGAACTGTACTAGTTCCTTTAGGAGCCAAACCATATTTATGCACGTCTACCGAAATTGAAGTAACTCCTTGTACAGAAAAATCAAAAGCTGGGATCTGGTACCTGGGAAAAAGTGAGAAATCACTCTCTATGATCTTATTAATCTAAATAGTATGAAGTTAATTTATCATTTCTCTAAGTACGAACGTATCTTCTTAAGTCTTAAACCTATAAAGTAGATACTATTTGCATATCTTTTTTTAGGAAAAAGGCAGGCCTTTGATAAGCTGCTAGAAAAAAAACAGTTACACATACCCAAGTTTACGAGCGAAAGGTAACACAAAACCACCAAGGCAAAGGTCAACATGAAAGCATATTCCATAGCTAAGAGCCAGTTGACCAAGCTCCTGTAATGAAAGAAAAAAGGAATATGTCCTACACATTCATTGCATATAGAAGAACGTAAATGTCTTTAAAAATACATGAGAGGGAAAAACCAGTTTACCTCAATAGGATCGATGATGCCATGAGGGAAGCCTGGTGCTGATCCAACAATCTGAAATAATATGGTTTAAAGATGATGATAAAAACAAAGCACACGCCTTAACTTTAAAGCTGTATTACCATAACAAATATAAAAGGTGATTATGCTTCTTGAATTAAATCTTTCAACCATGGAAATACAAAAAGGCAAGGACTGGATATGTACAAAAGACCAAGAATATCAAACCATGGAACCTGTAAAGGGAAAATTTCTAAAACATATTACAACTGGCACCTCAAAACATTACCATGATGGTGTTTCTGTTAATATGCCGCCTTATTGCCTTCACATCAGCTCGGAATTCTTTGTCTACTGGAACTCGCCACAACTTGATGTTAAAGTACTGGGCCGCCTTATCATAAGCCGAATGACCCGATTCAGGTATAATCCTACACTTACATATGAAATATTGTTCCATCAATTAAGTTTAAAGTACATAATTGATCAATGTAAAGCGAGGGATGAAACATACATTTCTGGCCGTGTGATTCCCTTCTTGTACTTCATATAGTCACGAGATGACTTCACAGCCAACACTATACTTTCTGTTCCTCCAGACGTCATGTTTCCGCATATTTGTCCTCCAGAAACCGTTTCTTTACTCCCGAGTAATGCAGCAGTCATTGCGACTACTTCTGACTCAAACCGCACCACACTCTGGAATACGTCTATATGCAACGGATTGGTATGCGCAAACCTGGAAAGCATCATCCATACATACCATACACATAGTTAACTTGAATGATATTTATACATTAAGAAAGCAATCGCCACTCTCAGACCCAAGAATAACACAAAAGAATAACTTGAATGATATTTTCCACGAAGATAGGAGCTAAAATCTTGCTATAACTTACATTGAACATGCTTGATTTATCAATGCAAAATGTCCTTCAGACTCCCCTCCACCTATGTATCTGTTAGAAAAGGTAGTAGAAGTTACACCAAATCTCCTCCGAAATCACACAAAAAATTCGGAGGACATATAAAAAAAGCATCAACTACCACAGACATACACAGTGCCAGAGCATTTTCCTTGCCAAATAGCATCACTCCTCTTTTCATTCTCCATTTTCTCTAGAACTTCAACTCCTAGACCTTTTACTGGCAATTCTTCAGCCCGATTCTTTTTCTTAGAGCTGCTACCAGATTGTAATTGATCAACAACCTATGAATTAGAAAAAACAAACATCAACTAGTTACACAGATGCTGTTCCCATATAAAAAAGACAGTCTGATGTAACAAACATTGAAGTCTCTCTAACCAAGAAACAAACATATGCCCTTAAAAAAGAAGCTAGTACGGTTCTGGTCTCAAATCCCAAGTAATTTTCTATTCTGAGGAATTCTAGTGAAAACTTCAAATCAGGTAATGGGAGGCCCATTTCTCTATACTATTCAATGACCATCAAAATCATGTTTCAATGTTACAAATAGCCAGGGGTCCACGACATTTTCCTGCCAGATATTATCTAAATCCTTACTAGTGATGCAGCCATATAGAACATAAAAAAAAAAAAATTAAAGACTTTTAAAATAGTACATATGGAAGAGAAGAGCATTAAATAGGCTTGGCGAGCATATCTATTTTTGAATTGTTTCCACTTAAATACCACAAGAAGAAGATGCAAAATATGGCCATTACAGGAACAATCTGAAGATTCAAACACAAAACCCACCTTTTGTTTCTCAGCATCTATGTAATTTTGAACTCCAGGAATCATTCTGTTTCATTTTCCACAAAAATCATTAGTCCCTCCCATCAAACCCGTTTAAAAAAAAAAAAAAAAAAGAGAGAGATTGGAATCGAAAAAACTAAAATATGGGATTAAAAGATTCTAACTTGAGAAATCCCATGATAAACCCAATAAGACACGCTTTGAATCCTTTATTGTGAACAACGCCAAAGACAGATCCGATCATCTGAGCGAGAAAAAGAGTGAGAAGCGGAGCCAAGAGCAGAACCAGAGGCTCAAACTCAGACAAACGCGAGTTTAACGAGCCTCGAGCTTGAATCACCATGGATTTCATCGAAGAATATGAAAAAGAATCCATTTTTTCTTTTCTTCTGGGAGATTGAGAATGGCGAGAAAAGTGAATCGTTTGGGACATAGAATAAGGAATATAGAAAGGGATAGGATGATCAAAAACGAGGTCATCGCGTGAATAGACAATCAGAGATTGCGACAAAAGTTTTTTCTTTTATTTTTTTTAGCGATTTGTGTTTCGTTGCGTATGTAGTCAATTTTTTAAGTGACTCGTATAGGTGGATAAAGCTACACGGAATCTAACTGAAACCAAACTATTGTTTAAAATAAAAATAACTCGATTGGTTTGTCATTTTTAAAATCCGAAAAACTAAAATCGAAGCAGAAGCAACATTAAAAAATATATATTAATTGGGTGCTTCAGCAATCCAGATTACCTCGTGTTAACTAAAAACTTAAGATTGTAATAACGTTCTGAAAATTATGAACTGCCAGAGAAATTGAATCAACGGTCAAATCAGTGAAGCTGAGACTTTTCTTCCAAAAATATGCAAATTTACATCAAAATTTGATCTTCCATGGGAATCTGCCGAATTTTGTGCCTTAACTAAACTTGATATGCTTATCACGTAAATTATTGAAAACTTGAAGCAATCTCCAACTGCAACCCCACAAACAACTCGACAAATCTCAAATATGACCCACACACTTCATCCCCCAGTCCGCTATTAGTCGGTCAAATGTTGCTAAAATTAGAAATTATGGTTTTTTTACACATTAAAACTACTTTGCAATAAATAGAGTTAACCTTTAGACACACATTAACAAGACAAGCCACGCCTTGGACCATCATTTTTTTTATTTTCCCAGCAATTCTCTCAATAGCTCTCTTTATAGCAAAATCACATAAAAGGATACAAAGAAATATATTCGGATTAAAAAAGCATATTCCCACAAAGAAATAGAGCCAAATGACATTGGAAACGATTCAAATTGTCTAATCAAGTCATTAGATTGTAATGACAAATGAACAAACCATCCAAACCAAATACAAGAGAGACAGTTTTTCCTCTCTTCTCAAGGTAAATCATCTAGGAATAAGAAGAAAAAGACAAGATGGGAATGATAGAAGGATTGCTCAAATAGTATAGAAATGCAACAATGATGTATGCTAACAATCTGATTTCTGTTCAGGCGTAGTTCAACCTGAATATATCGTTAAACACGTAAAAGCTTCCTTGTGGCGTCGGCATCAAGTGAAACATCTGGAGCACACAATGAACAAGGTTTGTACTTGTGTTAGAACAAGATCAAGGATACCAAACAATATGGAACAGCTTGATACATAAAGAAAAGTCTAGAGCTCAAGAAATCTAACAAAACTTAAAATGACTGAAACAAGAACATGCCAAGCAGGTTATATACTCTCACCACATGGAAATAAACCAGGAAAACAATGTTACAAGGTCATAAAGAAATTTATCAATTTTGGGCTTAGGGGGCATCTCTCTTCAATCTAATCCACTAAATTCAGAGCAAATATTGTTTACTGGATAAAGTTTGACATCCATTAAAACCCAATTCACTTTGCTCAATCGGCTAGACTAAATACGCACAAGATCGATCATTGGAGCTCAAACGAATCACAACGAATTTGGATGAGAAACACAAACTTGGTAATAGCCAGATTTACAGATCTATCGGCCAATTTAAAAACCCTGCCAATCTAATAATTAAAACCATAAGCACAACCAATCCACAAATCCAAATAAAAATCAATCAATCGGAAATCGAGGAGAAAGAGACCTGGCTGAATTTGAGGGCGTGTTCCTCGCCCGCGAGCTGGAGATTACCGGAGACGAAAACGAGCATACCGGAAGCGGGACCAGAAGGTTGACAATCAACGGTGGAGATGTGGTGTTTGCACTGCTGGAAGGGTAGAGAGGTGAGCTTAGCAACGATGCTCTGAACTCCTTGGATCTTTTGACCTTCGAAGGTGAGCATAGAAGCTTCCTGGTAAAGACCAGCGAGACCGACACGGTTAGTATCGAAGGTGGAATAGTAATGTTCGACGAAGGCCTTGGCCACCGCATCGGGATCCATCTGCGACATTATATTTAGAGAGGAATAGTATTGATTGAGATTTGGGAGACGCTAAGGGTTTTTGTTTTCTATTTATTCTCACAAGGAGACCATCTTTATATCTTCAGCATTGCGTCGCTACGACGCTGCTTTTTTTTTTTTTCTGTTTTTCTTTTCTTGTCAAATTTGTTTCTTTTTTCCTCTATTTTATCAACTTTTTATATACTTTTCCAATTTTGTTTTCCAACAAAATTAATTTTATAGATACGACGTTAGCACGAACTAGACTACCTAGGCTATATGTCTTAATTTTTTTTGTTATTCTAATATCTAAGATTAATTAAAAAAAAGAATATATTTTAAATTATTAAATATTTAAATTTTATGCGATTTATCACTATATATAACCAAAAAAGTTACCAATTACTATGATTTTCATATATTACACTATATTTTAAATAATTGTATGTTTTACAATTATATATTTCAATACAAATTAATATAAAACTTTAAACCGTACTAGAATCAAATTTATGAGTAACACTTCTCAGAATCTATCAAATTATTTATCGCTAAATTACATTAAATTTAACATTTTTATTTTCCATTACGTGAGAATATATATGTTAAAAACGACTATCTATTGAAAATTGAAAATACTACATTTTTAACGAACATAAATATATTCACACGTATATACATATAATGGCGATTTGGTTTGAAAACAAAAAAACTTACATAAAGTAATAAAATCATTCTTATTTCAAATGAGATCCAAGATTATATAATGAAAAATTATAAAATATTATTGTCTGGATTTATAATCGTTTTAAAGGTTTGGACAAATCTCTTACTAATTTAGATAGGTTTTCGGTCTTAATCAAAATAGGTCAGGGTGCGTCGGAACGGTCGGTGGCTAGCGTCACATGTATTCTAAATTTGGTAAAAATTTTAACGATTCATTTACTTAAATTAACTTTTGGTTTTAAGGATCTGTTGGCACAATCTTTAAAAGCATATGGATCCGACTCTACAAAAAACTAATGGATAAAGTCCCATCCATGTTATTTAGAGTTAGACTCCATATCACAAGTGATACGGCCGTTGGTAGAAAAAAACACTCGATTAACCTGTCAGAAATCAACAAGATTCTTCCAACGAATTGTTCTATCTTTAACTAGGATCTAAATCAGGTAAGCCATTCTTATTCTTAGAAATTTCGGATACCCCTACAAAAAGGCAGATTACTCTGAATATTTGAATATTCTCGCAATTAGTGACAAACATTTCGTAAACACATTGGCTTCTAACGATATCAGTCGTATAAAAATGGTTTACTAATGTATATAGGGAAGTTTATTCAAAAAACACACAAAAAAACATTACAATTACAAAAATGAAGGCTAAGGGTGAAAACTATTTTATTACTATATGACCCTTAGTTTTTTTTGTGAGGAAAAACAAAATTATCAAACATGCCATTAAAAGGAGTTGTCATCTCAGACACACACACAAAAAAAAAAAAAAGTTTTATGCGGGTATGAGCGAGAAAAGATTCCTCCTTAAGTTAAGTCTGTCGTGAGTGTGATGGTAGACTTAATGCTTATGATAGACTTTCATGGTAGAGTAAATTTATAAGATAGATTCTAACGGCAGAGTTATTTATAGTTAGGGATGGTAGAGATAATGTAAAGTAGTAGATTAAACTGGGACGGCATGATTTATTGACAGATTTAATTAACATGGTGGTAGATTAAATGGGACAGTAGTTTTGTTTGACAGATAATTACGATCATTTGGTGATAGAGTTAAGTATTACAGGTAGAGATATGAAGGTAAATAGATTTATATGGCAGACTAAATTTAAATGACAGCAGACATACTGAAATTACACAGATTTATTTGGTAGACCATAATATAGTGATGGTAGATTTTTGTGGCATGATAGATTTAAGGTAAGATGACTATGACGACAGAGTTATATACGTTACAGTAGATTAATTATTTGTTGGTATAGTTGTGATAGAGTTATAACGTAAATATTGTGGTAGGCTTAACTCGGACTGACATAACAAAAGGTTGGTAGAGTTTTATTTGTAGTAGCGATAGAGTTATATATTAGTGACAAAGTTAACTATTTCGAAATTAGGTCAAATGAGTTCTCACCCATTTGGAATGATGATTTTGCCTTTATGAGAAATAAATAATAGACTCAAAAAACCTGTCTTTTCACGAATCAAAGTAATCCAATATGACCCGAGCCCAACTTAATTTAGTAGCATCCGGCCCATAACTCAAAAATCGGATCCAACAATTTGAAAACCCTAGCCGACTAATAGATTTTTATAATATAATTTTTTTTTTTTTTTTGTAAACCAAAAGATTTGAAAACCATAGGTCCGTACGTCTTTCTGGGACAGGATCTATACTGAGTTAATACTTTTCTTTGAAGAATAGATTTCTTCCAACGTGCATCGAACATGTGACCTCCTCAGGTGGATCGAGGGTTTGCATCGAACATGTGACCTCCTCAGGTGAATCGAGGGTTTAACCATCATGTCAACTCGTCGTTGGTTTTATGATAGATTTATATGATATATATATATATATATTTTTTTTTTTTCATGATAAGAGTACGCTTGTCATTTTTATAGAATCTGATATGATGATGTCTGAGAGAAGAAACAGACATGATCGTGATTCGTGGAGAAAAGGAGAAGGGAGTAAAGGAGATGGTTGTTGTCGTTTATCACCGTTGGTCACCACCGCGAGCTGTGTGTCACTTGAGAATCAGATCGGAGTGGTAGCAGCAAGGGAGAACCAGATTGAAGAAGAAAAAGAAAGAAGAAGAAGAGGAAGAAGCAAAAAGAGACAGATTCGATCTGGGGTTTTGTGAGGCTAATTCCTGTCAAACTAGAGAGACTTAGATCTCGAGTAAGGCGTCTCAGGAAATATCACGCTGTCAAGAATCCACAGAAACTGACGGAGCCTTAGTCGGAGTTAAACTCGAGAAGTTATGGGCGTTGCTTTCTGGCCAAGTAACTACAGAACCCGTCTTGAACTCGAGAAGTATTAATCGAGAGTTAGTCTCCATCCGCAAGGCTCTTTGGAAGTTGTCTCAGAATCATCCAAATCTACTGAAAGCCAGAAAAAACAGATCTGATGCAGCAACTTCAGAGGATCTTGGTAGATTCGTGTGAAGTCTGATCTGGCTGAAACTTGGTGGGAAGCTTCATGATACTTCATGCTGGAGAATGAATGGTGGGATTTTAGAATCTAATGGTTAGTTGTTTATTTATTCACGTGGTTCCCAAGACAGATTTGTATCGAGTAAATTATGACAAGTTGCATTTTTTGGTTGGGCAAACGAACTCGGTTTGAGACTAAACCTTGGAAGAGCCTTTAGGCCACATGAATCTAGATCTCGGCTAATGGAGAATCAAGTTAGACCTCAAGAGTATGGGTAAATATCACTCTTTAATTCAATTACTTATAGTAGAATTCTATGGTTCTATGTGCTAACTTAATGTCCACAGGATTACAAGTGCCGTAAAATCATCTGGGGTTATGACAAAAAGCTGCCTGTAACACTAAGAAGCAAGCGATCATAAATGGTATTGTTTACACTATACACAGAATAGCAAAAAAACAGAATCACTGGGTGTAAATCATTAGTGAAAAACCAAAAATTGCATTAGACTATTGGGAAGAGAGACAAACAAAAACTTTCAAGCTTAAATCTCAAGCTTATACCTATCATAAAGAAATTCCACAAAAACTAAAGAAACCAATATATTTTAGAAATCAAAGCTGATGTTCCAAGAAATAGAGCAACATGATGTCAAGACTCAAGACCAAGAAAACCTGAACGCAAATCAAGTGGAACCAGAGACCAACTTTCTTATTTTTCAAAGAGAGAAGTCAGACGCATTGCTTCATCTTCAATACGCTTAGATATATGTATATATAAATGAGTTAAGTAATAACATCCTACAACAAAATCTTCATCATGAGAAGACATTAAGTACATGGTAAGATAGATACAATGTAGTCTTATGAATAATAAGGGCTCAAAGACATCATAAGTTTTGACATACAATGAAAATTTTTAATAGAAAAAAATCTATGAATAAGTCAGCAACGACCATTAATCCCACCTAACTAGTACTTCACTATTGAAGATGACAACGATATAGAGTAATTATAGATAATTTCCCACGTATTTATGCAAATTCTCTCACATGCATCCGCTACGCTTAAAAATACTGTACTAACCAATCAAATTAAAGAATGAATCACAATGAATGAATTAAAAATTATTATTACGAATTTCCATGCGTCGTCACCCAAACACTCCCAATCCTCAAAAATCGACACCTTCCATTCCGTAACAACAGATTCTTCTCTCGCTTTGTCTCTTATTAATTTATCGACATCGTCTCTCTTCCTTTTTGGCTCCAATTGGCTGATTTTTCTATGGCCGCTTCTTACCCAAGCTCCGACTGGTGTCCTCCTACTGGTAAGCCTCGTGTATTCTCTCCTTTCAAAAGGATAAATGTTGTAACTTTTCGTTTTTTTTTCTCGTGGGTTTTATTGTTTCGTCACTCTTAAACGAAGATATCACGACCTCCGTTGATGAAATTTTGCCTTTTCTTGTGGTTGTAATTTGTAAAGTCTTTCCCTTTTTGGGGATTCTTAGGTTCCTCCAGTTCACCTTGATCGTATGATTCTGAGTATTCATCATTCTTGTTGTATATCTTTTACTTGATGGTGCTTGTGTCTATCTGCTCCCTTTTTTTTTTTTTTTTTTTAATCTTTGTTTCTTTGGATTTTAGGTTCAGTTAAGGGCTTAAACATGTTGGAGATGGATATGGTAGAGAGGCTATATACTGACAAGAGTTTATTCCAAGATCAGGTGACTGATTAATGGCTTTGCTTTTGTCTTATAATGTTAGCTAGCACCAATATGATATTGTGTTAAGATTTTACAGGATACGATTAGCAGTCGCTCTTTGTGTGGTAATGCTTTTTCTGCAAGTTCCTGCGGTTTTAACACAGAATCATTTCACATTGGAGGTTAGACCTGTTATGATACTTTTTATCAGCTCTCTAATATTTTAGCTGTAGTTTAGTGGTTACAACTAATCTTTTCTGCTGGTTGTGACATCTTCATGTGCAACTTGATTATGGTTTTTAGAGAAGAAAAAACTCTTTGTTTTATCATGTTCTTAAACCATATTGTTTCACCAGAGAACTGCTTATTCTTTATTATACAGAAGAAGTCCACCTACTTATGCGGGCTATTCCAAATTGTTATCTTTGTTTTGTTATACAATTCTTCTAGGTGCATTAGGGGAAACATTGCCCACATGCCCATGAAAAATCTTCACCACTTGTTTATTTCTGATTCGCCATGTCTCAGGCTATGAAAATGCAGCTGATACTCCAAGGTCGTACCATTCACATACGGATGTTCCAAGCTTTGAAAAAGTTTCTCCTGTGCGTAAATCATCTAATCTACGCTTTCCATTCTACTTGATTTTGATTTCTGATGTTATTGATGTGTTCGTTTATTTTCTGTTTCTTATTCAATTGATTTAGGGCATGATAAATGAAATGTTTTACCATGGTAATGGTGTACCATCAGATTTTCAGAGGTCATCTCATTCTACCAGAAATCAATCATCACTGCAGCATTATGGTGACCTCTACTCTGATGATTCAAGACATTTCGTTCCTTTTGACACATCAAATCACCAGTATCCAATCCCAGAACATATTCGTATTTCTCCAGAGTTTCACATGTTTCAGGCGAACTCTAGACATTTTGATAGGCATGCGAATGAAAGTAACAGTACTGAGACTAATTATATGATGCGCTCTAGGGGAAATTTTGGCTTAAGAAATAATAGATTTGGAGAACCTTGGGGTCTGAATCTCAACCCCTTCAGTGGAGAAAAAATGTTTCTTCCAATGGCATCTACCAGAACATGCATGAAGCACCATGGTTCAGCAGAATTATCTGCAAATGATTTCGATATGGTTAGTTATTCCACGACCTCTACAACTCAAGGGACTTTCCTTACATTCTTTGTACAGCTCTAGTAATTAAGCTTCTTGTAACCTTTACACCTTTAAAGCTTTTGTTGTTCCCATTTGCCTGGTTCCTAGCATATGTCTGACCTCTTTTAACGGAAAAATCTTAGCAAACTTCTATGGAGATCTAAATCTAATTGATGAAATCTACGCAGGGTCCACCACATGGAGTTATGCATGATGCTTTTGAATCTGGTGCAAGCTTAAGTTACAGAGAGCAAGCTTATACTCAATGCAAAAGAAGCCCTTTCTCGGCTTCTTCTTCTAGCCCAACTTGGGAGATTGATTATAACTTGCCACCTCTTGATGAAGCAAGAATTGGAAGCTACAGTGACTGCCACTGCCCTGCCATGCTTGATATGCTTACCGAGAGAAACAGATGTCCTTGGGCATCCAGGCTAAATGGTAAAAGTAATATCACTTATGGTCGAGTTGATCGTTTTTGTCAACAAGATCTGCTTTCCCAGTTCAGGGACGCGAAGTTCTTTGTTATTAAGTCATATAGCGAGGATAATGTCCACAAGAGCATAAAGTATTGTGTTTGGGCAAGCACTAAAAATGGAAACAAAAAGCTGGATGCTGCCTATCGTGAAGCAAAGACAAAAGATGTGGCATGCCCAGTCTTTCTTTTGTTTTCGGTAAATCGTTTATTTTTTTCATTCCAAGTCGAAACTTGTTGGAAGCTGTTAATGTTGAGACAGAGAATTTTCTTGGGAGATGTTTGCACTTGCTTGTTTATTCAACATTGAAATTGCATTGTCAGGCCTTTGTCTTCCTATATTGACATCTCATGCTATATCTGTGTATCTATACTTCAAACCGCTGAGATGTTACTGTTAATGTTCTATTTTTATCGCTCTGGTTTTGATCTGAAACTCCTAATAGAAGAACGGGATAAAAACTCAATTTCAGGTGAATTCCAGTGCACAGTTTTGTGGAGTGGCTGAGATGGTTGGACCGGTTGACTTTAACACAAGTGTCGAGTACTGGCAACAGAATAGATGGTCAGGTCACTTCCCGGTCAGATGGCTTATCGTCAAAGATGTTCCTAACAGTCTCTTTCGCCACATCATAATTGAAAACAATGACAATAAGCCAGTCACTAACAGTAGAGACACCCAAGAGGTAAACTAAATTCCTCTTGTCTTCTGCATTCTTTTCTTGAGGCTCCGTTTAATGGTTTAATTATGCAAACAGATTTGACAATGGTGAATCGTATTTTCATTCTCAATGTGCATTTATAATGAAACTTTGCAGTTACTGCACATTAAGATTGATGCTTCTTTTGAAACTTGTATCTTTTCATTTACTCATATTTTAGGGAAGTTATATCTCCACTCTCTGTGGATCAATCCAAAATGGAACATGTCTTCTTTGAAATCAAAGACGCTTTTATTACTTTCCCAATATATTCTCGTGTACTTAAATATATAAAGTAGTAAAATTTCTGGATTTTTCGAGGAAACATATTCAAGATCTTATCATGAACATAGTTTTCAACTTTTAAGTTACTTTCAGTACATATGGCCGACATTCAAATGAGAAGATGTGAAATAGTATTTGTGTCTTGTACCTGCAGGTGGGAGTGGAACAAGGTACAGAGATGTTAAACATATTCAAGAGCTATGATATGCGTTCTTCGATCCTCGATGACTTTTGCTTCTATGAAGAGCGACAGAGAGCGATTCAAGACGGAAAAGCCAGGCAACGTGCTGTTCTTGAATCGCTCACACTTTCTGCAACCTCTGTTCCAACATATTCCACAAATTCTCTCCACGATGAATTTGTAAGGGAAATGTCCAAGAGCTTTGCAGAGGCTTTGGCCTTGCAACACAAACCCAAATAGTTAAAAACCTCTCTTCTCTTTTAGGATTTGGATTGGCTGAGGTTTAAATATGGTTTTATACTCTTGATTTTGTACAACTGATCACGGACTTAAGAAGCATAGGTTGTAAGATAAATTCAAGGTTCTAAAAATTGGCGTGTCTTACTAACTATCCGAAAGTTTCGATTTGTCCAATTTGGTCAACAAAAATGTGATTGACTAATATGTTAAATGAATAATGAAATTGATAATAAACGTAATAAGAGATTAACTAAAACATTTGAGCTGATCAAATTTTTGAATAATCACAAAACAAGAGAGCTTTTGTAATGATTTCAGTTTTTATTATATCTTTAACACGAACATCATATATATATAGCGAACTTATTTTTTAGAAACGTAAAATCTTGATGAATGTTGTATATGTAAAAAATAGCGGAAATATGTTATTTATAAGAACTAAACAAAGTAGTATATCATTCGTTTTTTAGTTTAGGCCGCCGGCTTCATTTAATTAATTTGTAATTTTATTTTTCGAAATGTTATATGAAAATGCTAAAAAAAAAAATGAAAATCTTAAAACTAGTGAGCGGCCTAGGCGTAAGGTTAGGTAGCACAACTGCACAAGCACATGATAGCTCGAATAGCCTCCAATTTTAACGTTGGACAAATTTACTTGCGTGCGGAAAGAGATCACGTTAAGTGGGAAGTTGACTCATCGCAACAAATGTCCGAACAAATTGAAAGATAAGTTTTGAAAATTTGAAACAAAGTGGCAAAACGAAAGCACCAACCACATTATAAAGAAAACATTACATCCCTAATGTCACATGTCTAGGCAAGGTCGAAACGAAGGAGACGGTGATCAAAGTGATGGCTAGAGCCACTACGGCGTGACCATCCCTTGAAGCTGATCCTCCCTTCTCCGTGGACGTCGCTGGAGTTGCCGGAGACTTACCTGCTGGCGCCACCGGTGTTGTTGATGATGTGGCATTGTTTGTGAATACGGCTGCGTCTGGCGAGCTCGGCGAAATCCCTAGAAGCTCTGTTCATTTGTCAACATTTTTTACATTAGCCTCACTTAACAATGTCAACTGATCAAACATGATTTTATTACCAGAATCATACTATTATTTCCATGTTAAGCATGTTTGTTTTGTTAATTTCAACGAGAATTTAGCTTTTTATTTACTTCAAATTATCTGTGGGAACAGTTAGGTTATATCTATAAATGTGCTACGAATTAAATGCGATTCTCTGAGTGGCAACCCGACGCATCTGTCGCATTTTAAGTATTTATTTATAGCGGATTATATGGTTACTGGTTGGTTTATGGTTCTCCAATATAAAAAGCTTACGAAAATAATTTTTTATATAGTGTGGACAAATGAAATTAAATTACTAATTAACTAATCAAATTAATTTGAAAACTCATTAACAGAAAAAAAAAACAAATCACCTAATTGGAATACTAAAACTTACAAAACTCATGAAAGCACGCACTCATGGGTCATGGGTCATGGGTCATGGGTCATGGGTCATGGGTCATGGGTCATGGGGGCATGGCTCCATTTATATATATATATATAGCTTTAAAATGCGACTTAATTATAATATATAAAAAAACCTATATCACGTTAGTTTTGAAAAGAATCGTCATTAGTTATTTTTCATTCTTTTTTGTTTCTCGGCATGTAATCATTCTGTAATCATCAAAACCTAAAATCTATTTTCTCTAAGTAGACTCAATATCAGACTAATTTGCATGTCCGGGTTTGATCCGCATTTAGATGCATGAAAGATAGCAAAAACAGATCGAGATATGAAAACACGATATGAACTTAGTAGAAATGAACGAGGACGTACTTGGGCAATTGGTGATGCTAGCGTTGTGGATCTGACAAGAAGTTGGAAGTTGAATGAGTTTGTCTTCTTGAACACCAAGATCCTTCAAGGCTTGTCCTCCTGTCTTCGCTTGTTGTATCACGAAACACAAACATTTTGGATCTCTCTCTTTGATATCTTCCACAGCGTCACAACACTTCTTAGACGGAGTCGTTGCCTTTCCGGTCGCAAAGTCCAAACACAAAGTCACCTTTTGAAAATCCTGGCTGCATTCGTCAGCCAAAGCTCCTCCACCCGCTGGAGCCGCCGGTGTAGCAGCGGAGATGGAGGCAACGACCGTCATGGTGACTAGGAAGAGGTGGAGATGAAGACCTTTCATTATCAATTTTTCTTTCTTGTGCTATACTGTTTTGCTTGTGTTGGGGATTCTGTCTGTATTTAAAAGCAAAATGACTTTGAGGTGTGTGTTGTGTGTATTAAATGCCATTGTGGTGTGTAGTTGGGAGCTTAGACACCTATACATGTTAACTTTAACGACGCTGATATAAGTGTTGACCTTACTTTTGTTTGCGTGTGATATTATTGACGCGAGAGTGAAATAACGAATCAATTATCAATGGAAAATGAAAAATGCTGTAGAGTAGAGGTTTCTTTGCACACAATAATGTAGCATAATTGAGGTGTGATTTTGCGTGTAACTTAAATAAATAATGTAATATTATAATAACGTGTTAGTAATATAAAATAACATATTTAAAATTTTAAACATGCACAAATTTTATAATACTTATTTAAAATACATGATATTTTTGAATTGAAACGTGTGAGACAACCGTAAAAAATGTAGTGTGGTTTTAATAGTAACCAAATATATATAATAGAAATTAATTTGTTATTATTGAAACTGCTCCGCATAGTGCAGAATAGTATAGGTTTGAAGCCTATTTCTTTGTTTTTACAATTTTGCTATCACATATTTGCAATTAAATTTTCACCATATGGTTATTCAGTGTATATCTGCATTTAGAATTATCTATAAATAGAAAATCCGCATAATCATTTTGTTTTTTCATATTGCTAAAAGTAACTTTATATATCTAAATGTTTATAGCTATTTTTAAGTATTTTTTTTTATTGTCAATAATTCTGGATCAAAATCCTGACTAATTCAAGGTTTATGAAAATACGGATTTTTTATTTTTTAGACTCCAAAATAGTTAAACGTGGTATTTTTTCTTTCTTATGTTTCACAGCATTACTATCATTATATATTTATAAAATGGTTGAATAATATCTTTTTTTTTTAGAACTTCGGTAAATGAATTTTTTTGTTAAGCTAAACCATAAGTCATCCAAATTTAATCAAACCGAAGTAACATACTAGTATCTAACAAAAAAAAAAAGCGAAGATAACATAAATTGAATAATTAATTTTACCACGGAAACCTCAAATTAAGCAAAATAAAAAGTTGATAGAGCATAAATAAGAAGAGATATATATATGCAGAAGGAGAATTCAAGAATGAAGGAGGTGGAGCCGACATATGTTTCTCCCCATTTATATATTTTTCATCGACTTCTCCTTAAAAGTTAAAATTTTAATCATAGAGGGGAATGGAAATATTCACACATAAAAGGCAAAGTATTCTTTAGAAGAAGAAAAAAAATCAACGTGTCCGAGGTGAGTCCAAGGGAGAGTGATAAATGCATCCATACGAGAGTAATTGCTACGACGCGGTTAGGTTTAGTGATTTCGGTATGAACTATAGAACGTAGGATTTAATGATAGAAACCTGCCCAGCTGCTTCGTTTTCTTGCTTTGCTTTTTGATTACACAAGAAATATTTTAAGTTATAGTAGAATTCATAGAATATTCAATGGGCTATGTTCACTCTTCATTGTATCAATAACTATATGCATGTGACTTATGTTGGGTCCATTATCAATCAACCTCTCTTATTGGGACGCTAAATCCGTAAATCATGAAAATGACTCTTGAAAGTTAACATATATATTTGAAAATCCAAAAAAAAAAAAAGTTAACATATTTACAATTATTGCTATGCCATTCCAACATTTAACAAAAAAAAAATTATTAATCCAAGGATGACTTGAGGAATCTTGGTTAAATCTGAGTTTTTTTTCAAAAAAATAAAAATAAATAATAATAAATCAGCTGAATGGAAATAAACATGCTTTCAAAAATAAACATGTTAGCGGAATTGAAAATCTAAATTATATATTAAAACTATTAATATTTAATGTCAATACTAACAATTGTTGATAAAAAATTCGTAAACAAAAATAAATAGAAATTTTTGTTTTTTTTTTTAATAGCTTACTTCAATAGTGTATGGTTATATATATATATATATATATGATAATTATATTTGATATAATTGTTATATATATAATTAACATTCCACCAAAAACCACCATTAATTTTTCGTACTTGATCAATTTTTTTACTAGATTGCAGCCATTATATTATTCATGTTAATATTTATTTTTACAATCAGTTTCTAATAATTATTTTTTTAACCATTATTTTTTCTTTTCTCCAGACAATATTTTTAATTCAAATATATTTTTCATTTAGTCCATTATTATTAACAATTCTTTCATGAAACATGTTTTCTAATTATTTCCCTAGATTCCGTTATTACTATTTAAACCCTAGAATAATCCACTTTCACCAAAAATTACTATTAATTTCAGTTAGATTCTGCCGACATCATTTTTTCAACAATATTATATTGTAATTGTACCCTATGTAAGTCTGGCTCTTTGCAAGATTAGAGCATCATCAATTGAAGAAATCTATTTGAGTTTCTTAACTAATATTTAATTATAAAGTTTAAGTTAAAATTTTTTGTTAAGAAATTTATGTTTTTTCTGTTCCAATAGTAGAACCATAATAGGGGTTCTTAAAAAAAAATTAATAATTTTGTTTTATTTTAAATAGATTTTATTTTTTTTAATTAAACGTTGACATAAAAACATAACATTTTAAACATAGATTTTGAAAAAAAAAAATGCAAAAGAAGGCTCAATATTATCTTGATCACGTCCAAAATTTTGCCATATATGCTCAACCAAATCAGATTTCAATTGTTGATGCAGTTGTCTATCACGAATTCTAATTCGAACACCCAACATATTGGCGAGATTTGTAGGTATATCTGTAGAATAAGTGAGATCCACATGTGCACTTTCGTTTCCTTCTCCTTGTTGGAATTCTGAAACATCAAATTGAGTGTATCCATCTCGTTCGTCTTCTACAATCATATTATGGAGTATGATACATGCTCTCATAATATTTCCTATTTTTGCTTTATCCCAAAAAATAGTTGGGTTTTTAACAATGGCAAATCGAGCTTGCAAGACTCCAAAAGCACGCTCGACATCTTTTCGGGTAGCTTCTTGATGTTGAGCAAATAAAGATGCTTTTGGGCCTTGTGGAATTGGAATAGAAACTCTCTTTTTTTTTTTTACTTGCTTGCCTCCTCATGATCACCATAATCAATGAATAGATTATCAAATATTTGATCGAATATTTGATCAAAATGTTGATCAAAATTTTCATCAACTGATAACAAACGTATTATGGGATGAAGATGCCATAATTGATTTAGATTTTGATGAAAGAATTAGATTTGATCAAGAATAAGAGAAGGAGAATGAGAGAAGAAAGAAGTAATAAGAAGAGTTGATAAAAATGTAAAAGAAGAATGTAAACTATATAAAGAGACGAAGAGTTTGATGATAATTTTTTTTTATCATTTTTCTGACCAATGCAAGCGTGATACGTGGGGTTAAGAGCCGATTTTTAAGTGTCTTAAATAAGGGCCGGTTCTTAAAAAAATTAGTATTTTATCTTTAATTTAATTAATAAAACACCTAAAAAACTCTTTTAAGAATCTGTGTTAATGATAGTCTTAGCTCACATTCTCTCACTTTATAAATTCGTACATACACACGAAATATTGTGTATATTTTTTAATTGCAGTTATCTCTTGGCACATGCTAGAAAATGATAAATTGATCCAGCTAAATAGCTAATTCATAGTTATTGACAAGACAAAAAAAAAAAACATAAAACATGAAAGCTATCCAAAATTCTAATGCCAAGATATCCGATATTATCATAAATTTGTTACATATTATTAATAGGCAAAACATTCCATAATTGCTATACAAATCTTTTTTTTCTTTTCTTTTTTGGTGCGGAATTGATGGATACAATTTGTGTTCGTTATTTAGTTATGGGCCAATATTTTTGTAATGGGCTCTAAGGTTTTACATTTAAGAAACCAAAATTGTTTAAAACACTTTCAAGTTTCAATATGACATGTTAGCATAAAGAAGAAATCCATAAAATACTTTATATCTGATATGAGTTAAAAACGAACCAAACTGAACCAAACTTAAACCGACCCAAACCAAATTAAAGTGTACATCCAAACCATTCTGTTAGATTTCTTCTCAATCCGAACCGGTAAACCAATTTATTTTTTATTAATTTATTAATGATATTGTAAATTACTAAATGTAATCTCATGACACAACACGTTTGGTAAATTACAAAATGCAATCTAACGCCTTCTCGTCAGAGGACTCTTTTAGACTGAGAGTGATGGCTTAGCAAAAAAAAAAAGTGAGCGTCCGTTGTTGATTTTTTATATTATTTATATTTTAAATTCTAATTATGTTTGGTTTTAAATTGTTGGTTTTTTTTGGTTTATCTCTTAGGTATTTACAACTTTATAAAAAAAATTCTATATAATATATTAATTTCAAACAGCAGTATTTTAATGTTGTATTGTATTATATGATAATAGGATATATCAATTATTTAACTGATTTTTATTTAATTAAACTAAAATCGAACTAAAAAAAATCAAACCAAACTAAACCGAATCGAACATAAACCGATGCGAACTAAAACCAAACCGAACTAAGTTCGGTTGACTTTAGTTGGAATTTTTCTATAACCGAAATAACCGAACCGAAGCCAAACCGAACTCGAAACTAGACCAAAATGCCACCCCTAAGTTAAATGCACCCTTAAAATCCTTTTTAAGCATTTTTTTTTTCCCATAACTTTAGGGATTTAACAACAAACGGGGTTTTGATAATTACTTAGAAAATTAAAACCACAAACTTTGTCGGTGTTGAAGTTCCTCCTGTTTTCCTAAATCAGTTTAGTCTTTTCTCTAGACATGCCTTGTCGTAAAGCCCTAACATGTGGACCCTTGCATCACCTTAGGATGCAAATACTATTCCCCATGTAAAGCATCAACAGAAACTTTGTCTCATAACGCAAACTCGATTACGTCTGGTCTTCGTTTATTTCTCCCATTCAAAAGCTGTGGATTCCTACGTCCGAATTTTTTTGCCTATACATTTGTTCCCGAGTCTTCGTTTTTGTGCTCTCTTTGATCAATTACATCAAGCCGCAACTCGTCTCAAGAGTAAAATAATTATTCTTGGTTTTCTCAAGAGTAAAATTTTTCTTTTTGATCCATTCATCATCACAAAAAACTGTGAATATAGCTTTGTTATTCCCACAAACAACAGCTCAAAACATATTTGCGAATTTCTTTATCAACAACCAGTACACACAGTGGCTGAGTTTGAAATTTATTTAATGGGGGTCAATTTTTCTTTTAATAGAAAATAAAGTACATTAAATATTTGATATTTTTTATTGAGTGTTTTGTAAAAACTTAAATAATGTTAGGTGAATATTTATTTTATTCAAGATAAATTATGGGTCTAAAATTCTAGTGGAAGTCTAACTTTCAAGTATTTGGACTATTTTCTGTTTCATATTCTAATATTAATTTTTTATTGGGGTCAAAATTTATTGTAAGTTGGGGTCATCACAATTATTGTTATTGACATAGAGTGCACTTTCAGAAAATTATGGGGGTCTGACCCCCATCTAAGCACTGTCTCCGCCCCTGAGTACACATACAATAAATATTCAAACATCGTAAAGTTCATGGATCAAAAACAGCCGCGTAGACAACGATTTAGTTTCTCAAACTTACCATGCATTCCTTTAATATTCATTTCTAGCATATTCTTAGATCATTCACCATAAATTTGACATTCAAATCTAAACTATGCGCTACTATATCAAACTAAACATAGAATTATATTGTGTCAGAGTAGGGATGATTTTTATCAATAACTACCAAATGTCTACATATCCTTTCACCCTAAAAACAAGATGAAAACGTTACAATCATGATACAAAGTGGGCAGCTCCATATTGATTTGTAATAACAGATATATACACATTGATATATATGATCACCTACCCATTATGATTGCTCATAGGTTCTCCATTAATATGATTATGGGAAAGCTTTAACTTTGAGCTGTCAAAAACAGTTAGAACGATAACTTTTTAGGTAAGATTAGACTTCATTGTTAACACTTTACATTAAATAAGCGAGGGGGATGTCTCGGTTTCATAATTCCCATTTAACCCTTCTTCTTCGCTTTCCACACAAGAAACACAACACCCTAAATCCCACTCTGCTCATCGACGCTCTCCAGTACTTGTCTGTCTTTGATCTCAGTTTTCAGGGACAATGGATAACATAGAACCATCTTCTAGTGGAAACATCCAAGCCGAGACGGAAGCAAAGGAGGAGAAGAAAAAGATGAAGAAAGAATCAGTGTCATTGATGGGTTTGTTTAGCGCAGCAGATAAAGTTGATTACTTTCTGATGTTGCTTGGTGCTTTAGGCGCGTGTATTCATGGCGCTACGCTTCCGCTCTTCTTCGTGTTCTTCGGAAAAATGCTAGATTCTCTTGGGAATCTTTCTACAGATCATAAAGCCATATCTTCCCGTGTTTCACAGGTTTCTTCAAAAGCTGTGTCAATGAAAATCTTTATATTCTCTCTCTTGATTTCTGGTCATAAGTTCATAACAATTTGGTGCTTTGTCTTTTCAAGAATGCTCTGTACTTGGTCTACTTAGGATTGGTCAATCTGGTATCAGCGTGGATAGGTACGTTTCTATCTACGTAGATCTGTTTTATCAAGTTACTAAGTTTTATCCCTTTTTCATGTTTATATTTGGAATGGTTTATTGGCAGGAGTTTCTTGTTGGATGCAAACAGGGGAAAGACAAACAGCGAGATTGCGTATAAATTATCTCAAATCAATCTTAGCAAAAGATATTACTTTCTTCGATACAGAAGCTAGAGATTCAAATTTCATTTATCACATCTCAAGTGACGCCATCTTGGTTCAAGATGCAATTGGCGATAAGGTACCCTTGCTAATTAATTATAAGGACGAAACAAAAACTTGTAACTTGATAAAATGTTTTGTTTTGTTTCAGACTGGCCATGTTTTGCGGTACTTATGTCAGTTCATCGCGGGATTTGTCATCGGTTTTTTGTCGGTATGGCAACTAACATTGCTCACGTTAGGAGTGGTTCCATTGATAGCAATTGCAGGAGGAGGGTATGCTATAGTCATGTCTACAATCTCAGAGAAGAGTGAAGCTGCTTATGCTGATGCAGGAAAAGTCGCAGAAGAGGTTTGTTTTATACACCATGGCTGAGATTGTTTCAAAAACTAAAAAAAGTTTATTGGTTTATGAATTTTATTAACCTAAAACAAAATCATGTGTTATTGGATCATCGATTTTAATTTTTTTACCGAAATTACGTGTTATTCATTCATTAATTTCTAAATACTAGTTAAAATCATGTGTTATTCGTTTAATAATTTATTGTTGGATTTGAAAATCCACATTAGATTTTAAATGGATTTGAAAGTGAAAAATAGAAAATTTTAAATCCGTGGTTAAACCATGTTATTTCAAAATCAGTGAGCATTTCTAAATCTCATATGAATTTATAAATCAATAAACAAATAAAAGCTCATAATTTCTTAGTTTAAGTGTGAAAGAAGTTTTCACAAAAAATTATAAAATAGTAAAAAACATAAAATTTTCAAGTTTTTCACAAAAATACTTTTGAGCAAACGCAACAATCAAGAACTAAATCTCCCCTTTTTTATTCAATTCTTAACACTTGGGTTAATCCTAAATAATATTCTCTATGGTGTCTTCAGGTTATGTCACAGGTGAGAACAGTGTATGCATTTGTAGGAGAAGAGAAAGCAGTAAAATCTTACTCAAATTCTCTCAAGAAAGCTCTTGAAATCGGTAAAAGGAGCGGTCTTGCTAAAGGCTTAGGAGTTGGATTAACATATAGCCTCTTATTCTGTGCTTGGGCTTTGCTTTTGTGGTATGCAAGTCTTCTTGTACGCCACGGCAAAACCAACGGTGGAAAAGCGTTCACAACGATCCTCAATGTCATTTTCAGCGGATTGTAAGTTTGGAAAATCCAAGACTTTTACTTGATATATCATGAAATTTAATCATTTTGTTGCATTTGCAGCGCCTTAGGTCAAGCCGCGCCTAGCTTATCCGCCATTGCCAAAGGCAGAGTTGCTGCTGCGAATATATTCAGAATGATAGGGAACAACAATCTTGAAAGTTCTGAGAGATTAGAAAATGGAACAACATTGGAAAATGTAGCTGGGAGGATTGAGTTTCATCAAGTGTCTTTCGCATATCCTTCTAGACCAAACATGGTCTTTGAGAATCTTAGTTTCACAATACGTTCAGGCAAGAGTCTTGCATTTGTCGGTCCAAGTGGTTCAGGGAAAAGCACAATCATATCAATGGTGCAACGTTTCTATGAACCTAACTCAGGGGAGATTCTCTTGGATGGAAATGACATCAAGAGCCTGAAGCTGAAATGGTTGAGAGAACAGATGGGATTAGTGAGTCAAGAACCGGCATTATTCTCCACGACCATAGGTTCCAACATTCTTCTCGGTAAAGAGAATGCAAGTATGGTTCAGATCATAGAAGCTGCTAAAGCAGCCAATGCAGATTCTTTCATTAAATCATTACCCAATGGTTACAATACTCAGGTAAATTATCTGAATTTTCATAATCACATCTTCTCATATTTCTACTTTCTTATTGCTCAAACCATTCATATAGGTTGGAGAAGGAGGAACTCAGCTCTCAGGAGGACAAAAACAGAGGATTGCAATTGCTCGAGCGGTTCTAAGAAATCCAAAAATATTACTCTTAGATGAAGCAACAAGCGCTCTTGATGCCGAATCAGAGAAGATTGTTCAGCAAGCACTTGCCAGTGTCATGGAAAAAAGAACAACAATTGTCGTTGCACACAGATTATCCACCATTCGAAATGTTGACAAGATTGTTGTATTGAGAAATGGTCAGGTTTTGGAAACCGGTAGCCACTCAGAACTTATATCAAGAGGAGGAGATTACGCGACTCTTGTGAATTGCCAAGAGACAGAACCTCAAGAAAACTCGAGATCAATTATGTCTGAAACTTATAAATCACAAGCTGGATCTTCTAGTTCAAGAAGAGTTTCTAGCTCAAGGAGGACTTCAAGCTTCAGGGAAGACCAAGAGAAGAATAAAGAAGGTTCAAATGCCGAAGATTTAAGCTCATCTTCGATGATATGGGAACTGATAAAGCTGAATGCTCCAGAATGGCCTTATGCATTACTTGGCTCAATTGGTGCAGTTCTTGCTGGAGCACAAACTCCATTGTTCTCTATGGGGATTGCTTATGTGCTAACTGCATTTTATTCGCCTTATCCTAATGTGATAAAGCGCGACGTAGAAAAGGTAGCTATTATCTTTGTTGTAGCTGGAATAGTAACAGCTCCTATATATCTCCTCCAACATTACTTCTATACACTTATGGGAGAGCGTCTTACTTCTAGGGTTCGCTTATCCTTGTTCTCAGGTAAACAAAATCAGTTTAAACATCCTTGCTTTGGGTTCGATTCGATTCTTTGACTAATCAATATCTTTAAACAATTACAGCGATTCTTTCGAATGAGATTGGGTGGTTTGATTTGGATGAAAACAGCACTGGCTCACTCACTTCAATCTTGGCTGCTGATGCAACCTTGGTGAGGAGTGCCCTAGCGGATCGCCTCTCGACAATAGTCCAGAACTTGTCTCTTACAGTCACAGCATTAGCACTTGCCTTTTTCTACAGTTGGCGTGTTGCAGCTGTCGTAACTGCTTGTTTCCCTCTTCTCATTGCCGCTTCACTTACCGAGGTAACTCAAAATCAAATTCAACCATATTATGAATCTTGAAACTGAATAAGCTTGAAATATTATATGTTACAGCAACTATTTTTAAAAGGCTTTGGAGGAGACTACACAAGTGCTTACTCCAAAGCAACTTCAGTGGCGCGTGAAGCCATTGCAAATATAAGAACTGTCGCTGCGTTTGGTGCTGAAAAGCAAATCTCAGAACAGTTTACTTGTGACCTAAGTAAGCCCTCCAAGAATGCCTTTGTAAGAGGTCATATCTCTGGATTTGGATACGGTTTGTCTCAGTTTCTCGCGTTCTGTTCCTACGCTCTTGGTCTCTGGTACGTATCGGTTTTAATTAGGCACAAGGAGACAAATTTTGGGGATAGTATCAAATCCTTCATGGTGTTGATCGTCACGGCTTTCTCAGTTTCGGAAACACTTGCTTTGACCCCAGATATCGTGAAAGGCACGCAAGCACTCGGATCGGTTTTTAGGGTCTTACATAGAGAGACTAAGATACCTCCCAACCAATCTAACTCGAGATTGGTCACTCAGATCAAAGGAGATATAGAGTTTAGAAATGTGAGTTTTGCATATCCTACAAGGCCCGAAATGACTATTTTCCAAAACCTAAACCTCCGAGTTTCAGCCGGGAAAAGTCTTGCGATCGTAGGACCTAGTGGTTCGGGAAAGAGCACGGTGATCGGACTGATCATGAGATTCTACGATCCGAGCAACGGAAATCTCTGTATCGATGGGCAGGATATTAAAACCCTAAACCTACGTAGCTTGCGCAAGAAGCTAGCGTTAGTTCAACAAGAACCGGCTCTGTTTTCAACAACTATACACGAAAACATCAGGTACGGGAATGAAAACGCGTCGGAGGCAGAGATCATGGAAGCCGCAAGAGCCGCGAATGCACACGAGTTCATAAGCAGGATGGAAGAAGGGTACAAGACGCACGTGGGTGATAAGGGAGTTCAATTATCAGGTGGTCAGAAACAGAGAGTGGCTATAGCGAGGGCAGTTCTAAAGGATCCTTCAGTGCTTCTCCTTGATGAGGCAACGAGTGCTTTGGACACGAGCTCAGAGAAGCTAGTTCAAGAGGCGCTAGACAAGCTGATGAAGGGACGAACCACGGTGTTGGTGGCTCATAGGCTCTCGACCATAAGAAAAGCAGACACGATCGCCGTGTTGCATAAGGGAAGAGTTGTGGAGAAGGGAAGTCATAGAGAGCTTGTTTCCATACCTAATGGGTTTTATAAGCAATTGACGAGTCTTCAAGAAGCGGTGTGACTCATGATCGTTGAGGTTTCTCTTTTGCCTTTTTAAAAACACTAATATATACACACACATACACTATGATATATTATCTGGACACAAAACTTTTGTAAACTTTAAGGATAAATAGAATGTATCTTATTGGCTCTTTAGAATGAGTAGAGATCTATTTTGCCCCTTAACAAATTTTTTTTTGATATATATGTAGCGTATTGTAAAATCAATTTCTTCATATCTTTATAATAGCCTTTTGTTTGTAGTACCTAATGCGATCCCAAATTTCGGTCAAACTAACGATACGGAGGAGTCGACTTTGTCCAACGTATTAGCTAAGCCATTGAAGAGAAGCCCTGAAAAAAAAGCATAAGGGAAGTTAGAAACCAATTTGTAGAACAGCTGATGGAGGATGACAAAAGGACCCGTACCACAATACATTTAACTCTACTTATTATTGACGAGCCAATAATCTGAGAAAATCAACCTTACAAAACTTTGGTAACTTTGGAGCACTGACAAAATCACCAGGATCAACGATTACATCCATGTACAGACGAACGTTATATTTGCACCCCTAAGATTTGGAGGTTCTTTATTAAAAAAAAAAAAAGATTTGGAGGTTCCAAGTTCCAACCATCATCAGTTTGCCATCATCACTCATTGACCATTATTTATCTTCACTAGTGTTCTAAAATATGGTATGAATACATACAGTGTTTTCATTATCTTTATACGGCGTATATATATACATTACCACATATGCGACATTTAGAAAAATATATACATTGAAACCGAAATGAAACCGTTAAAATTTTTCTTTTTAAACAACTAACCAACACACCGTTGTTTTGTTTAATGTTTTCGAAATAAATAATAAACACTAAAAAACTACTATGTTTCTAATTATGTGAGTTATAATGTTATTTTGAATGATAGTTGGAACTCGAATGACAACATTTTGTTCACTCCCAAATTATCAAAGCGTTTACCACGAACTCGATTAAATCTATCGAAACTAACATTTTTTATTTAACATCACTCATAACGATCAAATCATCTGGTGAACCTATGACCCGTACATACATGTATTTTTTTCAATTTGAGCTCAATAACCGGATACAAATAAATCATAAATTTAACACAAAAAGTAGTTCTAGAAAAGCAAACATTTGGATGTTGAAGTTGAACTCAGTATATAAACGTAGTAAAAAAAAAGGATCTTATGTAAAAAGCAACATTAAATAGTGTTTAGAATTTATTTTACAAATCGTCATTAATGCATAAATTTGCGTAAACAATAGCATTTAACTTACTCAACAAAATTCATTAAATAAGTAGTTAAACAAATTAACCGCCTCCAGCGATAAACCAATAAGATTGAATGAATACCTAATATGTATTGACACGAAAACAACTGAAACGGTATGGACGATCTTGTTTTTTAATTCTTATTTGGCATAAACGATCTTGTTAATTGTTATCTTTCGTAAGCCAAAGTGGGCACGAAACCCCATACTCCAATAAAATAACCTATGTCCACAGATATTTTTTCAAAATTCGAATAAGCCACAGTTACGTGTCTTGTTCATATCTACCACTCTAAGCCAAAGCTACTTGAATGGTCGGATATGAATACGTGTCATTTCATCAGACCATCTCCAAGAAATAATATCCCAAATCTTTCTTTTTTTCCTATTCAGTCCCCCAATCAACAATCCTCTTCACATTTCTATTTTCTCATCCGAGGTCTCGCTCGACCAAACCACAAAATCGAAACACCTAAATAAAAGTCAGATCTGAGATCGAAAATAAGATGAACACGTTAATCCCATCGGAGAAACGATGGATCATCACCGGCGTTTTACTAGCCGGTTTAGTAGGCGGTGCTTTACTCTTCACAAGCTTTATACGAGCCGCAGACGATACTCTCTTCCTCTGCTCCACCGCGAACGCTAAAAGCCGAGCAGTGGCCGCGGCGGCTGATTATGCAGCGACTCCGATCCAGCTTCAAGCGATCGTCCACTACGCCACATCTAACGTTGTCCCACAACAGAATCTTGCTGAGATCTCGATCTCTTTCAACATCTTGAAAAAGCTAGCTCCAGCTAACTTCCTCGTGTTCGGTCTCGGTCGTGACTCGCTCATGTGGGCTTCTTTAAATCCACGTGGCAAAACCTTGTTCTTGGAAGAAGATCTTGAATGGTTCCAGAAAGTGACCAAAGACTCTCCGTTCTTACGTGCGCATCACGTGCGTTACAGGACGCAGCTTCAACAAGCCGATTCGCTTCTACGCTCGTACAAAAAGGAGCCAAACTGTTTTCCGGCGAAGTCTTATCTCCGGGGAAACGAGAAGTGTAAGCTCGCTCTCACGGGACTCCCCGATGAGTTTTACGATACAGAGTGGGATCTGTTAATGCTCGATGCTCCTAAAGGTTACTTCCCTGAAGCTCCGGGAAGAATGGCGGCGATTTTCTCGGCGGCGGTTATGGCTAGGAACCGGAAGAAACCTGGAGTCACGCACGTATTTTTGCACGATGTAAATCGGAGAGTGGAGAAGACTTTTGCGGAGGAGTTTTTATGCCGGAAGTATAGAGTCAACGCCGCCGGGAGGTTATGGCATTTCGCTATTCCTCCGGTGGCTAAGAACGCTACGATTGACGCTGGTGATTATAGGTTTTGCTAAGATTATGACACGTCTCTCTCTCCCTTTTTTTTTTTTCCTCTTTTGCCCTTTTTATATTTTTTTTTGAGGAATCTTATTACAACATAGGGTTCACTTATTATCTGATTTAGTGCCGACAGCTTTGGATCTACATCTCGTGTTTCGTTATTTTTAGTTACGTGGAGTTTCCGTATCCCATCGGGCATTATATATATCACAGTTTTTAAATATATATGATAATTAGAGATTTATATCTTATAGGAAACTAAATAAATTGTTTGCAGAATGCAGAGAACGTAATTTTAATCAGCAGAGTTCTAACTCGTTTTTAAGACTTTTTAAATGTTACTCTATAGTAGTAGCCCATGTGGTGAGGTGAGGTGAGCTGGTAACTCAGACTTTTCTTCTGACGTCACGCTCGAAAGGTAATTATTGCATATTTGTTTCGACGAGTATTTTGCGATTTTTCAAAATAGATATGACGACAAGAATCTCTCGTTAAATTGTGTATTGATTTTTCAACAAAACCCAAAGGAATTTTCCCTTTATATATTTTTTTTGGTCGGCGAATTTTCCCTTTTTGAAAATGTACAAGTTGCGATGTGGACGTTTACAAGTGTAAACGAAAATCAATATTCATGTGTCTCCTAAAATCTACTTAAAATATCCTGTAAATTTTAACTTTTACGTATAACCCAAACAGTCACCATATTATGTATTACGTTTTAGTTTTAAGTTTTAAATATGCATATTTCCTTTCTGATATCTACCTTTGTGAATAGGGTTTATTAGGCATATTTTAGTCTTGAAATTTTATTAGAATTAACATGGTGAAACACTATTTAAATACAGTATAAATTATTTTTGAAAACTAAAGTCAACGGAAAAAATTGAAATTTTTCTGGAAATTAAAGCCGGCTGAAAAAATTAACAATCTCCGGAAATTTGATGACTAAACGTAATCCTAAAAATCAAAAGAGAAATTGTATAAAAATGAATATATGTAAGAGGTAAATTTATATGTATATTTTATTGGATTATTCTATGTTTTTCCTTAGCAAGAAAAAGGAAAAATGTTGACAATACGAAAAGACAAAATAATTCAACGAAAATATGAAAAAGTATTGTATTCCTTGGTTTAAATGTGACTAATGAGAGTAATAATAAAGCCAGTGATTCTCAATATTTTCTCTGAATCTTTTACTCTAAACCACCACACAAGTTTGACTAAAATAGACGAAAATGTTATAACAATTAGAATAAACATCATGCTAACGAACTGAATATATACAGATGTAATTTCATTAAGCACAATAATGCATAAACTAATGTGATAAACTTTCATCTACAACATTTATATTAATTAACTATATATAATGGAGATGATTCCAAAACTCAGACGGTGGATCGTTCCGCCACCGCCAGATCAGCGCCGGTATGAAGCCGTCGCGTAGTGACGCAGACTGACTACTGCCTACAGGTATCTCTAACTTCAACGCCTTCTTCCTTGCTTTTCAACCTCCATTTTCTGTTCTTGAGTTTATTAAATTTTACCCAAAAGTCAAGTAATTTCGACATGAATCTCATAAATCAATCCCTGGAAATGTCGAATTTTTTACCACTGTTAAAGATTGTGGAAGCTCAATCTATGAAAATATGAATTTGTGTGAGTGGAGGAGGCTCTAAGCCTCAAGATTGGTTTCATAATGAAACACGCAGATTCCAAAAGTGATAAACTCAAGTCTTGTTACAGGAAATACTTTTATTTTGAATGTGAAAACATATAAAATGAAGTCTCTCAAGGAGACAACGGACCTGAAAACAGTGATACAACAGAAGTTGTGTCATCACGATTAAGCCTAAGGACAGGTATTTTTGATGCCTGACTCTTTCGTTTTTCTCTTCTTATAGATGTACCAAGAGCTGTGTTATTACTAGTATTGTTGAATCCTCCTGAATACTTTCTGTTTATAGGACTTGCACTGCCAAATCCACCATTGATGCTTCGATTTGATATTCGCCGATTGCTACTAGCTGGCCTTGCCATATAAAAGTTATCTGGCTCAGCCACAGGTTGTGGAATGATCATCTTCTTCATTTCCTGCATTTTATTGTCAAACAGTTTCTAGTTATGATATTTTCTTGTACAGTTTGGTTATTCATGAATTTTATCTGATTTATGAGAGACTAACCCGGAGCCTTTGCTTCTCCACCTCTTTTTCCTGCCTCAGCTTATTGTATTCTTGTAACATTGCAACAAGAGGTACCTGGAGAACGAACAGGTGATTATTCTAATCTTATTCAGAGTTTATCATTGTTAATTCACAAAAGCATAATAAAGTTGTTACCTCATCATACAAGAAGACTTTCTGTCTTTCTGCTTCCCAGCTCTTGGTCTTAACCAATATAGATTCCACTAATCCTGGTGGGAATATCTTACTAGGGTCAGTGTATGGTTTCCTTCATAGAAAATTAATGTTCATGTCCAAATTTCATTTATAGCTTTATTCGTGTTGGACCCCAGGGAACTGCTTCTATTACCTGTGATTTTGCTGACAGTTATGCGTGCCCGTTCTGCTCGCCTTAGGTTTCGATGAGCATTCCTACTTACAGAGTACCGATTCTCGTCCTGTGACAACATAATTGTTTCTTGCATGAGTTAGACTATAGAGATAAAATGCATCCATTGTCGTAGAAAAGCAATAGAGAATAGCAAAACCTGGTCATATTCTTCTAGCCAGCGCTCTTCATCACGTGCTAACATCCACCTATCAACTTTTTCAATTATTCCTTTTCTACTTGCTGCTTCTTCCTTTGCTCTTACTATCTTGTCATCCATGGCGGTGAGAAGATCGACATGGTCAATTTCCCCTTTAAAATAGAGTATGAAAACTCTGCAATGAGTTTGACTTTGACATATACAATAGAGACACGCAGCAGTTGCAGAAAGTTACAGTTAGTCTCACCAGAGTCTACAAGGTTCGTTATATTTCCCATTTCGGTCGATGGAGTCTCCATATGCGACATGTTGCATGTATCCTCTAGTTCCTTTTGCTTCTTGAGGAAAAGTTCTTTGGTTCTGCTTGCTTTCAGTTGATCTAGTCTCTTGACTTCAGCCTCAGCCTTGGGAAAAATTTTCACAAAAGAAAAGGTGGTCAACATCATCTATCACTGGTATGAATCCTTTGTACAACATCATTATATACTACCTGCTGAATTATGTCCAATGTAATGCTGCCAGGAGCACACACGTCTGATGGTGCGAATGACAGTAAATCAATGACGTGAGAAAACTTTTGACGATCTTCATAAGATGCATCCATTAGATTCCACAGATTTGATAAAGCACTACCAAGATGGTGAAGCTGTCATTTGTCAGATGTCTTAGAAGGTCAGATAACAAGCTTTTCTCTCTCTGGTAAATGTGACTCTCTTTACTGTTTTGTGTTTCAAATTATATGATAAGCTATATTCTGAGGTACGTTCACAAGAAATGCTAAACAATGAATTGAAACATGTCCAGTTAGCTTCACCTTTTCAAGGCGTTTGTACTTTTCCTCTTCGAGAGACACAACAGTGCCATTGAGCTTTTTTAAGATATCATCACTGATGTTTTTGGATATTCCATAGAGGTCGTTCAGGCTTGGGTGAATTTTTGTTATGATCATTGATGCTTCTGTTCCCAATGTTGCTGACAGATCTCGAATGGCGCATATGTATATTTCAACCTTCTGTAGTCTCTCATTCTTGTGTGACAAAACAATCAAAGATAACATGATAGATAAGCCAAAACTGCTAGATAAGTAAAAGCAAGGCATGTTCACAAAAAAAACATTTGTTCCCAATTTGGTATTACTAATGTACCTTCTCATCATTGAGCCTATGCAGTTCGTTCTGATATTCCTCGAGTTTCTTATCAGAAAGATCATTGTCATCTATGGTTATCTTTCTAGATGAGTCTTCATATGTCAATCTACCTGCTATTTCTGCTGAAATTTTCTGAATTTCCCCTTTGACAGTTCGGAACTGCTTCACTCTCTCGTCTTTCCTCAGCCTCATCTCACGCAGTGCAGGCGCAATAGAATCCAGCTGCTCTCTCAGTGTTCCTCCCTTTTTCTCCGGCTGTGTAGAGAATGACAACAAAATTACCTATGATAGGTTATCTGAAAATGTAGGCTAGTCTTGGCTTTGGTTACTGAATAACCTTTGCTTCACATTGGATATTAAAGAATGAAAATTACCCTTCCAGGTACTGATCTTTCACCGAGGCACAAAAGAAAGTGGGTGAGTTCGGCTTCAGATTCTGCCAGCTCTTGATGTAGACGAGACCTCGAAACATTGGCCTGGTCAACTTTTCTCCGGTAAGCCTCTACACATTCCTGCTCTATATCAAGCAACACTTTCTCTCTCTCAAACTTATCTTCTCCTACTTCATCCCATATCATCTGTGTACAAAATTAGTGAACATCCATCGATCACAATACTCTTTTCTTATAGTCATGAACCATTTTACTTGAAAGAAACAAAAAGCACCATTAAACAAACTTGCCTGTAACTCTCTGAGCAAATATCCGCAGGATGTATCTAACAACGATGAGCTTCTCATTCCTATCGGTGTCTGAAGGGAACCCATCTTCGGATGGATGATTCTTCAATGTTTTTTCTTTTCACCTGGAACTAAGTTATGAGCTTTGTGCTATTGGTGCAGGTTTTGCTTTGAAGACAAGTGTGAAAGTGACACATATGCTGCTACAGAAGCTTCCAGTTTAAGTGAAGGCTCATCCGCATCTCCCTCCTCTCTGATTCTTCAGTTTAGGTCTCTTTCTCTTTCTCTCTCTCAACTTCATATCTGAATTTGGTAAAGTTTAGGAGTCGCTTTTGTGCTGATGCGTTTGCTTCTGCTGTATGAAAAGCCAGAGAGAGATGTTTTTGTTTATACCATACAAAACTTGATTCCTAAGCAAACCTGTAGTGCTAACTTTTTGCTTATCGATATCGACTGAGATTCTTCACCATTTGGGTTCTTACAAAATAAGCTTCTTGTTCTTTGTGGGTTAGGTAAAGTTCTTTGGTTATCAAGTTCTTTGTGATATTTTTCCCTTTAAATTACTGTGTTTCTGTATCAGATATAGAGTTGCTCTTAATTTGATTTCATTAAGTAACTTGCCTTTTTTTTAATATAAAAAAGTGATTAGCATTCTGATTTTCTCCCGCAATACTTTATATTCTGAGATGTGACTACCAAATCTGGAAAATGTAAGAGTTTCAAGATTATTTGGGTCTACACTAAAAAAAAGAACTTCGAAACTATTTTATATTGATGTATCAAAGTGGTGAAGATTTATGAAGGCTTCTTGCGAGTTGCAACCATATCGTCGACCAATAAGTTTCTAAATTTTAAAAGAAAATGAAAAAGACTAAATCTGTATATTAAACTGTTAATGTGATTATAAACTGACGTTAAAAAAAAAATGATGCCTGTTTTTTTTTGGGTAAGATGGATGGATCCGTCTTTAAAACCAGATTAACCTGTCCTTGTATACTAAGCTGTCCTTACATATTTCTGTTGTGGAAGGACATTTATAAGTTTAATTTTTCTTAGCCACCATTTTAAAATTATATTTTCATTGACGACATCTGAGGTTTAAAACTTTAAATTGTTACTTGGGGACAATTTTCAGAAAGTTAGTACTTTATAATGACTTATTTCATACGTCTCATAAATAAATAAGAAGAGGAGACCCTGAGACCATCTCCGATGGTTAGTTTTATTTTTTACTCTAAATATAAAGTTCTCTAAAATTAGATTAGAGGTTTGCTCCAATAGTTGGCTCTGTTAAAATAATGGCCAAGTAAGCACATGCAGGACAACAGAGCATTGAACGCTTTCAAATAGAACAATAAAGCAGAGGTACAACAGAAAAACAAAACAGAGGCTCAAAACGGTGTGGTTTGGAGAGCAAAAGCAAAAGCTCAAAACGACACTGTTCCGTTTACAACAGCTGAGGTTCAAAACGACATTGTTCCAGCTATAGGAGAAAAGGATCAAAACGACAATGCTCAGTTCCAAAGTTCAAGATACATAAAAGACAAAAAGAAGGAAGGTGCTGGGAAGGCCTCTCATGTCCGTACAATGCCAATAGCGATCCAAAATCAATTTGATATCTTGAGTACGTGTACGACGGACTAAGAGACGAGATGATGTGTCTCAAATCCAGCTCTCAAATAGTTAACGTAGAATTTTCTGAAACTTTACTCTTTAATTTTTCTTCTTTGTAAACAAGATTTTTTAGCCATAATGAATATGAAAAATTACAGAGCAAGTTTTCTCTGTCTCCTCTGTTAAGTGAAGTTTTTCTCATGGTATCAGAGCTCAGAAAGAGCCATAGAACCTTACACTCAACCAACATTGAACATCTCAAATTGTGTAACGATCAAACTCACTCAAATAAACTATCTGTTATGGAAGAGTTAGTTTGAGACATTTCTCTCCGGCCAAGGTCTCTTAGGGTTCGTAGATGGAACCACAGCAGCTCCTGCTCAGTTCATCCAAGCTCCTTCGTAGATGGAACCACAACAGCTCCTGCTCAGTTCATCCAAGCTCCTAACATCAACGGACAAGTAGATCAAGCTCAAAATCCAGATTTTCCAAAGTGGGTCAGATCTGATCAGGTAGTAAAATCCTGGCTATTAGGCTCATTTTCTGAAGATATCTTGAGTGTAGTTGTGTCTGCTCAAACCTCTCGTGATGTGTGGATAACATTAGTTAGTCACTTCAATAGAGTCTCCTCTGCTAGGTTATTTGAGTTACAAAGACAGCTGCAATCTGTTTCAAAAGATAATAAAACGATGACAGATTATCTCAATGAGATAAAATCAGTATGTGATTAATTTGCTTCGATTGGTCATACTGTTGATGAAATGATGAAGATATTTGCAGCTCTTTATGGTTTAGGACGTGATTATGAACCTATCTAAACAAGTATAGAAGGAGCAATGGATTATGTTCCACATCCTACCTTTGAAGAAATAGCTCTAAGACTTGTCAGTTTTGATAGTTGGATTCAAAGTTATGACTTAGTTCAAAGTCCTTCACCACATTTGGCGTTTAATACAAGCAGAGGCAACTCATATGGATATCGAGGATGCGGAAACTCATTTGGTAGAAGCAGAAGAAGAGGATCCTTCTCTACAAGTGGCCGAGGTTTTCATCAGCAATTCTCTAACCTTTCTGCTGGGAATGAATCTCGACCTATCTATCAAATATGTGGAAAGACTGGACACAATGCTCTAAAATGTTAGCACAGGTTTGATAACAATTATCAAGAAGATCTACCAGTTGCATTGACTGCAATGCAAATCATAGAAATCTCTGACTCTTCTGGAAGTGAATGGCACCCGGATACTGGAGCAACAACTCATGTGACCAATACAACACAGAAACTCAATAACTCTCAGCCTTATTTTGGCTCAGATAGTGTAATGGTCGGAGATGGTAACTATTTACCTATCACACATGTCGGTTCAGCAAGCATAGCTTCTTTCTCAGGTACACTCCCATTAAAAGATGTTCTTGTGTGCCCTGATATTGCTAAATCTTTGCTTTCAATGTCTAAAATAACCACAGACTATCCATGTTCCTTTATATTTGACTCTGCTGGGGTGTGTGTTAAGGAAAAGGGCACCAGTCAAATTCTTCTAATGGAAAAAAATAGTGAGGGGTTATATGTCCTGGATGAACCAAAAGCTCAAGTATTTTTCTCCAACAAACATCTTTTTGCATCAGATGAAGTCTAGTACAAGGCCATAACTATCAATCAAGCTACTAAGAAAGTTTGTGAATCTTACTGTCTGGATAAAAGTAGTAAACTTCCTTTTGTCTACTCTAGTTTATTATCTACGAAACCTCTTGAAAAGATGCATTATGATCTCTGGGGTCCTTCTCCTGTTATGTCAGTTCAAGGCTTCAAATATTATGTAATCCTTATCGACAATTTCTTAAGGTTTTGTTGGATTTATCCTTTAAAGCCTAAGTTAGACTTTTTTAGTGTGTTTGTTAAATTTCAGTTGATGGTGGAAAATCAGTTTGATTCAAAGATTAAACAGTTCCAGTGCGATGGAGGAGGTGAGTTCACAAGTAAAAGATTCATCAGTCATTTACAAGAATCTAGTATAAAATAACTTTTCTCTTGTCTTCATACACCAGAACAAAACTGCTTAGTAGAGCGTAAGCATCGATATATAATCGAATTGGGTTTATCAATGATGTATCAAAGCTGCATTCCTCAAAAGTATTGGTTAGAAGCCTTCTTTACAGCAATATTTTTGATAAATCTCTTACCAAGTTCAGTTTTGGATGCGTTTGTGAGTCCTTTTGAGAAACTATATGGTACACAGCCAGACTATAGATCCTTGAGAGTCTTTGGATGTGTTTATTTCCCAATTTTGAGGCCATATACTACTAATAAACTTGATCCCCGGTCCTTAAAATGTGTATCTCGGATACAGTGACAAGCACAAAGGCTATAGGTGTCTATATCCACCAAATGGCAGAGTCTTTATCAGCAGACACGTCTTGTTTGATGAATGTGTTTTTCCCTTTACAGATCATTTCTGCTTCAAGCTGAGACTACTCCTTTACTCAAAGCATGGATACTTGGTATACAAGTCACAACAACTCATGCTGAAACAAAACCTGCAAATTTTAAAGATTCTGTTTGTTTTCAACAAAATGATAGTCCTGCTTCTAGAAATAATAGTCAATTCTCTCCAGAACATGTTGCAAGAATCCCACCAATTCATGATCAAGAATCACCTGCACTAGCTTCCAGTAGCTCTTCAGCCTCGAATTCCTCACCCGAAGCTTCAAGTATGTCCAATGAGTTGTCTACTAGTAAGGAGATGTGTACTGAGTGTACGGCTAGTACAGCTAGTCATATAGGCAACAACGCATCTTTTTCATCTAATAGACAAACCGCTACTATTGACACAGAGTTTCTTGCTCCATCGATTACTGCTGAAGCTGCTACAGAACCTGTAAATGTAGGCTCTACAGAATCTACAAATGCAGAATCTACTAGTACACATGGAATGGTCATAAGATCTCAAGTGGGAACAAGGAAACATAATCCACGGTATGTTATACTGACTCACAAAGTTTCTTACCCTGAGCCAAGATCCATTCCTTTAGCTCTTAAGGACTCAGGGTGGTATGCTGCAATGAAAGAAGAAATTGCTACTTGTCATGAAACTCAGACTTGGTCTTTAGTTCCACCAACACCAAATATGCATATTCTGGGAAGTAAATGAGTTTTTCAAACTAAACTCAACGCTGATGGCTCCCTTGATAAGCTTAAAGCTCGTCTGGTAGCTCAGGGCTTTGGTCAAGAAGAAGGTGTTGACTACTTGGAAACATTTAGCCATGTAGTCAGAACATCAACAATTCGATTGGTATTACATGTTGCTACTGTTTTCAAATGGAATTTGAGACAGCTAGATGTTAAAAACGCCTTTCTACATGGTGATTTTACAGAAGTTGTTCATATGAGACAGCCCCAAGGTTTTGAAGATAAGGCTAATCCTGACTATGTCTGTTTGTTGCATAAATCCTTATACGGTTTGAAGCAGTCTTCTCGGGATTGGTTTGATAAGTTCAATAATTTTCTTTTAGAGTTTGGTTTTATATGCAGTACTCGGGACCCATCTTTGTTCATCTACACAAAGGATCATGATATTATTTTGCTACTCTTATATGTAGATGATATGATTGTTACTGGATCATCATCTGAGTTGTTTCAAGGTCTTCTCAGAGAGTTAAACAAAAGATTCAAGATGAAAGATTTGGGTGATCTTCATTATTTTCTTGGTATTCAAGTTCATTCTAATTCTCACGGCCTATTCTTGTCTCAGCAACAGTATGCAGAAGACCTGCTTAAGATTGCTTCTATGTCAGATTGCTCTTCTGCTCCTACGCCTCTACCTTTGCAGCCGAATAAATATCCAGACCACACAGAATCATTTGAAAATCCAACTTATTTTCGAAGTCTTGTAGGCAAGTTGCAATATTTGACTCTAACAAGACCGAATCTTCAATATGCTGTGAACTTTGTTTGTCAGAAGATGCACAGTCCTACTTGTTCTGATTTCCTGCTTCTCAAACGTATTTTGCGCTATGTTAAAGGCATTGTGTCAAAAGGAATTTCCTTCTCTCAGAAAGTGATTTCACATTAAGAGTATACAGTGATAGTGAATGGGCCGGTTGTAAGGCTACACGACGGTCTACTAGAGGTTTTTGCACTTTCTTGGGGCAAAACTTGATTTTATGGTCTAGTCGTAAGTACCCAACTTTATCTCACAGCTCTACAGAAGCTGAAAACCGCACTCTTTCTGAAACAGCAAGAGAGATTACTTGGCTTGACTTTATGCTAAAAGACTTAGGTATCTCTCTTCAAGTGCCTCCTGCTATCTTTTGTGATAATCTCTCCGCTGTATACCTCACGGCTAATCCTGCTTTTCACTCAAAAACTAAGCATTTTCAGTTGGATCATCACTACATCCGAGAAAGAGTGGCTCTGCGTGTTTTTGAGGTCAAACACATTCCATCTCATCAACAGTTGGCTGACATATTTACAAAGTCTTTGCCGGTTACTGTTTTTAATGGCTTGAGCTCCAAACTTGGCGTGTGTTTTCCACCCACGTTAAGTTTGCGGGGGGATGTTAAAATAATGGCCAATATAAGTAAGCACATGTAGCACAACAGAGCATTGAACGCTTCCAAACAGAGCAATGAAGCAGAGGTACAACAGAAAAACAAAACAAACAAAACAGAGGCTCAAAACGGTGTGGTTTGGAGAGCAAAAGCAAAAGCTCAAAATGACATTGTTCCGTTTACAACAGCTTAGGTTCAAAACGACACTGTTCCGGCTATAGGAGAAAAGGATCAAAACGACAATGCTCAATTCCAAAGTTCAAGATACATAAAAGACAAAAAGAAGGAAGGTGCTGGGATGGTCTCTCATGTCCGTACAATGCCAATAACGATCCAAAATCAATTTGATATCTTGAGTACGTGTACGACGGACTAAGAGACGAGATGATGTGTCTCAAATCCAGCTCTCAAATAGTTAACCTAGAATTCTCTGAAACTTTACTATTTAATTTTTCTTCTTTGTAAACAAGAGCTTTTACCCGTAATGAATATGTAAAATTGCAAAGCAAGTTTTCTCTGTCTCCTAAGTTTTTCTCAGGCTCTATTTCTTACTCTAAAAAATAAATATTCCAAGTATATTGTATATTGTATTTTAGTATTTTGTTTTAATTTCTAACATAATCTTTTACTTTTAAATTTTACTAATTCTACCCCCTTAGTTTATTTTAAAACAAATATCCAATAAAATTGCTATATTATTAAAATTAAACTTTATTAAATATTACAACACATAAATAGAAGATCAAATGACTAATATTTTTTAAAATTTAAGCATCATCATTAGTGTACTTCTCCCCGACATGATCAACTAATGCGTTTCGAAGTGAAAAATGAGATTTTTTGTCTTTGATTTTCTATATCGAGTAATTTTTTTTTGAAATCTAGTATTTTCATCTTCCGTTCATTGTATTTTCTAATTTAATATATGTTATTGTTGTGTTTTAAAATTTTAATTAATTTAGTAACAGTGATTTTTAATATAAATTTATGTAAGTATAAATTTAATTATATAATTTTGTTTAGGTATAAAATTATAATATATTAAAATTAAGGGATAATTTTGTAAAAATTGTTTAGAGCAACACTATTCATTTCTCTATTTTTTGAGCAAAATATAAAATACCATTGGAGATGATTTTACTCCAAATATAAAGTTTGGAGCAAGATTTAGAGCACCATTGGAGATGCCCTCAGGTAATTAACAGATATAATAATCTTTTAGTCGGAGGGACGATACGACGTTAAAATGTACCACATTTTTACTATCAGTTTCCTAAAAACGCTATAATTTTGAGAGATGTCTTGGTCTTATTCTAAAAACTATTTGATGGAAATAAGATTTGAAGAGTTTGGGTAACGATCATGAAACATTTCAAAAATGTATTTTGAATAACGATGCCTAACATATGATATTGCGTTCATGCTTTAACGTTGATATTTCGTAAACAATGATTCAATTATCAAATTCAATAATATTAGAAGTTTGGAGATTATATTCTGTTATCCAATCCTTGGTCGTTCAGTGACACAATATTCTCGTTTCATTTGTTTCTTCTCAACACACAACTCAAACAGCATGTTCTGTCGACATAACATAAGTCTAGGTAGGCACACAACACATTCTTGAGTTATCTTTCTTCAACGATCTGGAACTAAGACCTATTGCTATGAGAAATTTGCAGCGGATTTTCTATGGTGTGGTTATAGATTTACTATTGATAATTTAAATCCATCGTTGATCCATCGCTATAACCATACAAATTTCGTCACAAATTATTTCCGATACCCTAAATTAATAGTACAACATTATATGCACATTTTAACTTATCTATTATTACTTGTACCATAATTCATCTACCAATTGTAAATGTGTTCAACGTAAAGGTTAGTTGATCAACCATGATTTGATCCTCAATAAATGTGTGATATGAAATAATATATGAATTGTTATTAGTGAAATGGTTGTTTTAAAATTTATTTAACAACAAATTTTGTGATTTTATTAGGTGATAATTCAAAAAAAAATTTAAAACGACAATGTTATAGCCTTTACAAAATTTTAATATATTTTTTTATAATTAAAAAATTGAAGAAATAATGTATAATAATTACAAATTTTGGGATACAATAATTAAAAAAAAAAAAAGCGGACATGGTTGACAACAAATAATTTATAGAAAAACATTAAAACAAAATTAATAAAGGAGATTCAAAGAATATTAGTAAGAGAGAAGGTATTATTGTAATTTAGGATATTTAATGTAGATCTGAATAGCCGACATATGCATGTATTGTCGGCGCGTGTCGGCCGTCGAAGTCGGCAATCTCCTTAATTCTCCCTCTTATACAAATTCAAACATTTGTTTACATTATTTGCTTCTTCTTTTTTCTTCGCTTAAAGCAACATCAACTTGGCGACTCAAAAAAAATTCAATGATAAATAAATATACGAATATCACAAATGAATTAGAGTCTATTCTAGACATGACCAAAATCAAACCGTAATGGTATTTTAGATTGTTTTTTCAAACCGTAATTGTACAAACAGTTAAAATTTGTAATCGTTAACAGTAAAAATCTGTTAGCTACTATTAACCATAACCATTAAATAACTATAACCGTATCAAAACCGTCAAGTAATCGCAAGATTACAATCTTAACCGTTTTTAAAATAAAATAAAATATTAATAATTTATAATTTATTATGTATAAGTATAACTAATATACATAGGAAATGATGTATAATCAATTATTACTAATCTAAAAATATTTAGAACTAATAAAATTATATTAATTAAAAGTGAACATTCCAAAATAATGATTTAATTTAAATCGTTCAATGTTCCCACAATCCCACTAGATCTACTCCTTCCACGACCATTACGCACTACTCTTTTCTTATTAATCAAATGATACTTAATTTGCAAAATGTAACAGAATTCATGGTTATTTATCTACTTCACCACATAAAATTTTGAGTCATATAATCACATTAATTTCATATTATAATTTTAGTTTTATATATTCGTTGATATCATTATTTAAATTTTGGTCGATATACCACAGTCTAAAGTTTTTTGATGAAAATTAAATACTACTTGATTGATGTATCATCGTTTAAAGTTTGTTTGACGGAATTAAATAAATTTATGAGTATATTACAGTTATTAACTATATCATAATCATCAAATATCCATAACTTTATTTAACCGTAATTGTAATAACCGGAACCGTATTAATCATAAATGTTTTAACCGTATATTAAACAATTAAAGTTAAGGTTAAGAAAAAATTATAACTGCAACCAATGGTTATGAAACTCTTAACCATAATAACCGTAACCGTGTTCATGCCTAGTCGATTCATTCAAATTTAATTATTTCTTGTTACCAACATTTCAAAATTAAACCAAAGACCATCATTTTTGTCATTTTCTTAATTATAATAACTAGAACATTCAGTGATAAAAAAAAAAATAGGAAGAAATCATTTTACTAATCTCTGCGATGCGTAATGCCTATATATTACATTTTTATGATTGTTTTGTCAACAGTATACTACACATGCTTAGAAAATATGGCTGACGAAATAGACGTAACCTTTTTTTTTATCCAACCGAGTCCACTCGAACACGGTGACAGAGAGACAGCCAAGGGACTAAGACCACTGGGCCCACAAGTCCTCGTCAATAGAGGTGAACCTAGTTGGTTGGTTTAGACGAAATTTGAATAATATAATATGAAAGACGTGTTTTATCACAATATGAAATATTGTCGGTGAAAATTGGACCTCTCATTACCCTTCTCCATACTTTATTATATTTTTTATTTATTTTTGTGTAGTTTAAAATGTCGAAAGCTGTTTTATTCAATATTATTTTATTACTCATTTTCAACTACCAGTCGACCAAAAAAAGACACTATCTATAAAATTAGAAAATCATATCATGAAATCTTTTTTTTTTGGTAAATAATGATCAACAGTTTATGTGAATATAAACTTCACTTCAGTTTCAATTGAAGATTTGGAAATAAAACAGAACAAACATTTGAAACTACATTGCATTTTCTTTTCATGCATTTTGAATTTTAACTGGTAACACCGTAATGATATTATTTTTAATCACATTCGAGAGATCGAAATTATAAGTATCTCTTTTTCTTTTCTTTTTTTCCAAACAATTATGAGTATCTTAAGAAGCTGTTTTTTTTACTAATAATTAAAATGTCCCCTAATAATACCGTTGCTAATGCAAATCTAGTTATTTTTCAAAATCATTTGAAAAATTAATGGAGTTGATTAATGATTAAAGAATAACTGAATCTTTTTAAAGAACTAAATTATTTTAAAAAAAAAAAAAACAAATCTGTTGTGTGTACATGCGACCTTGCAATTGCCACTCGCAAGTTTTGGCTTTATTTTGACTTGAGAATAACTTCTCCTTTTTTTCTTTTCACTAATTTATTTATTTAATTTCTTCAGAAAAAAAAAAAAAAACTCCAATCGGTATCAGCCATAGCCCAAAGCTCTCTTCTCTCTGATTGTTGGGATCGAGAAAATTTGCCTTGATTAGCTCAGAAACTTGTAAATCAGACCCTCGTAGAAACTACCCAGAAAGAGCATCTCCAAGGAAGAAATATAATCATTATACTAATGCCTCTGATGATGCTCTTCTTTCGTTTCTCTGTTTTGGTTTTGTGATCCGACTTCTCTTTATTATGTCTACTTCTACCAGATGCAGATTAAAGATTCATGTCTGGTACGTTATGTTCCTCTGTTTATCACCCGATTCAAAAAAAAAAAAAAACGGATTTTTGTTTTGTTTTCATATGGTTATTTGTTGTGGGGAAATTAACTTGATTGTTTTTAGGGTTTTTAAGTTTTGTTCTTGTGTTCTGATTTCCTCTGTTTCTTGATAACCAAGAATCTTTCTTTTGTTGTTTTATGGGGTTTTGGTATCCTGATGATTTTGCATCTTATTTGTTTATTGAAATGCCCCAACTAACCAGCTTTTGTTTCTTTTTCGTCTTCTTTGCTCTGTTCATATATACTTCTCTGGGAATAATACATTTGCATTTCCAGAAAACACTGATCTTGTCTTCTATATATTGGTTTATTTGTTAACTTCTCACTGATTCGGATCCTTTTTCTTCTTGTAGTATTGTGTTCTAAGCCGACATAGAGCTGTTGTCATAGATACGGCGAGTTATTGAAGCAATGGATGTTAATGAGGTTGAAGAAAATTTCTTTGCCCCTGGTGATGCCAAGGTATCTGAATCAGACATTTTTTTTCAATAATGTTTATGTTGAGATCTCTCGCTAAGACATTAAATTCTTGGTCCTGTATCTAGATGTCGATATGTATCCGTCTTTGTTTCAATTAATACCCTCTTCTGGTTCTTGATTTTGTTTAATTGATCCTGTGATGTACAAAAAAATGCTGTGGTTTGTAATACGTCTTACCTATGGCTGTAAGTGTAAGGTAGTGGCTAACAGATTCCTATTTCAGCTGCACGGAGAAATGTGCAATGCCCTTTCAGTGATCTACTGCAAGATCATCTCTATCTTCCCGTCGCTTGAAGCTGCTCGTCCGAGAAGCAAATCTGGAATTCAAGCTTTGTGTTCACTTCACGTGGTTTTAGAAAAAGTGAAGAACATTCTACGCCATTGCACTGAATCTAGTAAACTTTATTTGGTAAGCTTTCTTTTTTATTTATGTCTTAAAGATTTCAGAACTAATCCAGTTCTTCTTGTTGCGATTCTCGCTAACCAGCTGGTTTGACATGTAGGCTATAACAGGGGATTCAGTAGTTTTGAAATTTGAGAAGGCGAAGTCTTCTCTTACAGATAGCCTTAGGCGTGTTGAAGATATAGTCCAACAGTCTATTGGATCTCAGGTAGTTAGTTCATCGTGTTCCCGTATCTTGGTACTCTTGTTTTCTTCTCTCACGGCAAGTGGAGGGAAAGTTAAAGCAGAGAAGCGATATCTCTAGAGTTCAGTGCTTTTATTTAAACCTGTATATCCTACTTTGCAGCTTTTGGAGATTTTGATGGAATTAGAGAACACCGAGTTTTCACTTGATCCATCAGAGAAGGAAATTGGCGATCAAATCATTGGATTGCTGCAACAAGGGGGGAATTTTGAAAGCTCATCTGATAATAATGAACTTGAGGTTTTCCATCAAGCTGCTACTAGACTAGGTATCACTTCTTCAAGAGCAGCTCTCACAGAGCGAAGATGCCTCAAGAAACTCATTGAGAGGGCTCGAATGGAGGATGACAAGAGGAAAGAATCAATTGTGGCTTATCTATTACATCTCATGAGGAAATACTCAAAGCTATTCAGAAGTGAGATCTGGGATGACAATGATTCACAGGGTAGTAGTTCATTGCCATGTTCACCAACTATTCAGGGTTCTCTTGACGATGCCCATGGTCGTGCTTTTGACCGACAGCTGTCAAAACTGAGTTCCTTCAATTTCAGATCCTGCAGTAACCAGAGGAAATCTGTGCAGATGTCTGTTCCGCCAGAAGAATTGAGGTGTCCGATATCTTTGCAGCTTATGTACGACCCTGTCATCATCGCGTCTGGACAAACATATGAGAGAATTTGTATTGACAAATGGTTTAGTGATGGACACAACACATGTCCCAGAACTCACCAGCAGCTCTCTCATCTATGCTTGACTCCTAATTATTGTGTCAAAGCTCTAATTTCTAGCTGGTGTGAACAGAACGGCGTACAGGTCCCTGATGGACCCCCTGAGTCTCTAGACCTTAACTATTGGAGGCTGGCTTTGTCTGTGTCCGAGTCCACCGACACGCGATCAGCAAAAGGTGTTGGTTCTTGTAAGTTGAAGGATATGAAGGTGGTTCCTTTGGAAGAGAGTGGAACCACTAAAGAGGAAGCCTGTGAATCAGAATACAAGGAAGATCAAGTTACTCTTGTTGAAAGATGTACGGAATTGCTGACCACTTTGAATACAGTGGATACCTTAAGGAAGAAATGTAGAGTTGTTGAGCAAATAAGAGTATTGCTAAAAGATGACGAGGAGGCCAGGATTCTCATGGGGGAAAATGGGTGTGTTGAAGCGTTGCTTCAGTTTCTGGGATCAGCTCTCAATGAAAATAACGCTTCAGCCCAGAAAGTTGGAGCCATGGCTCTTTTTAACTTGGCTGTGGACAACAACAGGTAATCCTTGATTTCTATATTCCTTTTCTCTCATAAGTTCAATTAGTCTAGTATATGCGCTACACGTTCAGTTGCGCGTTACTACCAAATACCTTTTGCATTCACGATCATTATTAACTCGGAATGTCACAAAACTATAAGTGGGCTAAGAATTCAACAACAAAAGATAAAGTGGGTTATTTTTATCTTAAACTGGAAAATTACATCTCATTTCTGGGGTTTTTTTATTCGGAATTTCAGGAACAAGGAGTTGATGCTAGTATCAGGAATGATTCCTCTGCTAGAGGAAATGCTGTGTAATCCACATTCCCATGGTCCAGTGACTGCACTTTATCTGAACCTCTCGTGGCTTGAAGAAGCAAAGCCCGTAATAGGTTCAAGTCTGGCAGTTCCTTTCATGGTAAATCTTCTTTGGACTGAGACTGATGTCCAGTGCAAAGTCGATGCCCTTCACTCCCTTTTTCACCTTTCCACCTACCCTCCCAATATCCCCTGCCTTCTATCTGCTGACATTGTTAACGCGCTTCAATCACTCACCGTCAGTGATGAGCAACGATGGACTGAAAAGTCCTTAGCTGTTCTATTAAATTTGGTTTTGAATGAGGCAGGAAAAGATGAGATGGTTTCAGTACCTGGCCTTGTGAGCAATCTCTGCACCATTCTTGACACGGGTGAACCAAATGAGCAAGAACAAGCTGTTTCTTTGCTTCTGATATTGTGCAATCACAGTGAGATCTGTAGCCAGATGGTTTTACAAGAAGGAGTGATACCTTCTTTAGTATCTATTTCCGTAAACGGGACTCAACGGGGAAGAGAGAGGGCGCAGAAGCTACTAACACTATTCAGGGAACTGAGGCAAAGGGATCAAACCCATCTCACAGAACCGCAGCATGCAGAAGTCACAAGCCCCGAGGGTGGATTCTCTGTTGCTGCAGCTGCTGTAACAGAGACAAAACCGCAGTGTAAATCAGCCTCGAGAAAGAAAATGGGAAGAGCATTCAGTTTTCTATGGAAAAGCAAGAGCTTCTCAGTTTACCAGTGTTGAGTCATGTTTTTATTACCTTTAGTTGATGTAAAGTTGTACTTTGTTTTTCTCATCTCAAGACTTAATATCTCTTTTTGAAAGTCTTGGAGGTAAAAGAAAAAGATGCTTGTATAGGTATGTAGTTTATATCCAAGGATTTTTGGATTCTGGTTATACAAATTACAATGTACTGTATGTAGGTCATACTTTGATGAGAAATGTTTTTACTCTAAAAACAAATTTGTTAATTAAAGGACGAGATACGAAATTCATAATATATAAGGACAAGAGCTGCTGAACGAAAGGGAGGGTCTTATGTTTCGCTTCTTTTGATTTTTCATTTGGAGAGCTCAAAATCTATCATCCCAATAATATAGAGGGAAGAGTTTTGAATCGAAAGGTTTTTAGGAAAATTGTGTTTATTTGAAATTTCTCGTAGTGCCGGAGTGCGATTAGGGTTTCGGTGTACTGTGAACCCACCGCGTCGTTCGTCGGAGGATGAATTTCGTTGAAGCTAAGTAGAGATAGCAGATATAGTTTATTTTTTTGTCGATTGCTGAACTTGATAGGCTCTGAACTTGATAGGCTCTGTGAGTGTATCTCTGTGATATGGCTAATCTTCCGATCCTTCAATTTGAAGATAAGATCGTGGAAACAGTGGAGAAGAATCCAGTGGTAGTTGTAATTGGAGAAACTGGTTCTGGGAAGAGTACTCAGCTCTCTCAGATACTTCATCGACATGGTTACACAAAGTCCGGTGTCATCGCCGTTACTCAACCCCGACGTGTGGCTGCCGTTTCCGTGGCTAGGTGATTCTTTACGTTCATTTACTCATGGTTCTCATTTTGTGTCTTTGTTGGTTTCGTTAAGATGTCAGAATTTATAGAAGTTGGCTTTCTGGGCTATGGTCTTCAGGCGAGTCGCACAGGAGCTTGATGTACCTCTTGGAGAAGATGTTGGTTATGCTATACGTTTTGAGGACAGAACTTCGAGCAAAACACGGATTAAGTAATGGAAGATGTATAAATGTTTAGTGTCAATCAATATTTCACATTCTTTGTCTTTGGTTTCCTCATTGTTGTATTGTTTATTGCTCCCAGATACCTTACAGATGGAGTTCTACTTCGTGAGAGTCTGTCAAATCCAATGCTTGATGATTATTCTGTAATCATATTGGATGAGGCTCATGAAAGAAGTTTAAACACGTAAGGTCTTTTCTATATTCACATTTGATCTCCGTTTGCTCAGTACCTGTTTATCGTCACATTGTTTCATATGGCATTAAGATCTCATTCAAACATGCACAAAGGTTCTAGAATGTTACTTAATTTGGTCCATTGTTATCAGGGATATTCTGTTGGGTCTAATGAAACGGTTGGTTAGAATCCGTGCATCCAACTTTAAAGTTCTTATAACCTCCGCAACACTTGACGGTGAAAAGGTTTCTGAATTCTTTTCGGGCTGCCCTGTGTTGAATGTACCTGGAAAATTATATCCCGTGGAAATATTATACAGCAAAGAGCGTCCTATCAGTTATATTGAGTCCTCTCTGAAAGTAGCAATTGGTATGTTCAAGGTCGAGTGTTTCTGTTGTCATTCAATTTGATTTGGTTAATCTTACTTGATCATTTTTGACACTATATTTTCTCTGTTACATTACAAAAAACCTTGTTGTTGTAGATATACATGTTCGTGAGCCAGAAGGTGATATCTTAATCTTCATGACTGGACAGGTCTGTTTCATTTGTTTCAACTTGATTCATTGAAATCTGGCAGAACTATCTAGATTCTTGCGTCCTGTCTTACTCTATCTAGGTTTTGATAGGATGATATAGAAAAATTAGTATCAAAGCTAGAGGAAAAAGTACGAAGCTTAGCAGAAGGATCCTGTATGGATGCTATTATTTATCCTCTTCACGGTTCTTTACCACCTGAAATGCAGGTAAAGATTTCTAGAATCTCGGTACTAAAAAATGGACCCAGTATCCATTTCTGAATTTTGCTTCTGGGCAATTGAGATACTTGGTGGTCTAAAAGGTTCTGGTAATTTGTCTTGACTTTCACCATTTCTGCAGGTTCGTGTATTTAGTCCTCCTCCTCCAAACTGCCGCAGATTTATTGTTGCTACAAATATCGCTGAAACTTCCCTTACTGTGGACGGGGTTGTGTAAGAAACTTTAAACCTAAATTGATAATGTTATTTTTAATTTTCATGTCTGGTATCTATCGTATGTCCATTATTGATTGCATACATACTGATACTGTTAAGTCAGGTCCTATAAAAAACTGAATAAATATTTCATTCAATAGTAATCATGAAGACTGCAATAGTGTTTTAGGTCCAGTAATGGAATCAATCAGATATTTGATGCCGGCTTAACGTTGTTTGTTATATTCCTCGCTCCTTTTAATTCACTTCACATTTCAGTACATGTTGTTCACGATCACGTCTATGAGATCTATTTTTGGAGTTTGACTTGAAACAGTCGATTGAGACATTTAAGTCTACATGAATAGGTTGTGCTGTCTCTTTGTCAAGCGATCAAAACTGAATTTAGTATATAAGAAGATTCCTTATCCTGCGTAACTTGCGTTCTTGAATTTGCTTGATTGTTGCCAAAAGTCGTCTTCGTATGTATCATGTGTTCGTTTCTGCATTTTAAGCAAATTTCAGATAATGTTTTGGCAATTTGGAGATCCATAGCATTCTCAGCCTAGCTTGTTTTTCTCTGACAGGTATGTAATTGATTCCGGGTATGTGAAGCAAAGACAATATAACCCTTCAAGTGGAATGTATTCTCTTGATGCTATTCAAATTAGCAAGTAAGCAAATGAGTCTGGTTTCAATACCTTTACTTATTTCATTAAATGGCCTGCTAAATATGGACCTTGTGTTAATCTATTGGTGCATATAATGAACTTGTAGTTGATGTGGGATGATATTTATAGCCTTAACTAGAAAAGATATCTGCAATTGGCTCAAAAAGGAATTATAGTGGTTCAATAGGACCTCATCAGATATAACATTTTTTACTCAGGAATCCTAGTGGTTTCTTACTCGAGTTTTCATCAAGCTCCTATTTGCTTATTGTACTTCGATTTTTTTTTTTTTGTTTCACTGTGGTGTTCCAGAGTGCAAGCTAACCAACGTGCTGGACGTGCTGGCAGAACAAGACCTGGGAAATGTTATCGTTTATACCCATTGGCAGTCTACCGAGATGACTTCCTCGATGCAACCATTCCTGAAATACAACGAACTTCTCTTGCTGGGAGTGTTCTATACTTGAAATCGTTGGATCTTTCTGATATTGACATTCTCAAGTTCGATTTTCTTGATGCTCCTTCATGTAAGAACTTATTTCTATCTGGAGTTAGATGCCTCTTATAAATATTTCTACAAAATAAATGGATCGATGGTTTGTCGTGCACAAACTGCTGTCTTTATTTTTAGTTTGTGATAGTTTTGAATTTTCCAGTGAGATATTACTCTATGGTTTACGTCCTACTTATAATATTCAGCTGAGTCATTAGAAGATGCATTGAAACAATTGTATTTCATTGATGCAATTGATGAGAATGGAGCAATAACAAGTATTGGACGGACAATGTCTGGTATGTTTTAGCGCAGTTTTTTCACTGTTTTTTTTTTTTGGGTTTGAGCTGTTATCTCATACTGAGCATATATGTGGTCCAACAGAGCTTCCACTAGAACCATCATTGTCAAGAACATTGATAGAAGCGAATGAAAATGGTTGCTTATCTCAAGCTCTAACAGTCGTTGCTATGCTGTCAGCAGAGACTACTCTTCTTCCATCTAGGAGGTTAGTTTTTATGATATACAAATTACATGAGTCAGATTATGAAATTTTTAAAATCACATTGACTAGATACAGATGCATCAACTCTTGTCTTTATGGTTTGTGCTTGCATGATAGTAAACCCAATGATAAGAAGAGGAAGCATGATGATTCTAATCTTCCTGATGGATCCGGATATGGTGATCACATTCAACTGCTACAGATTTTCGAGTGTTGGGACCGTAATAATTATGATCCTGAATGGTGCAAAGAAAATGGCATGCAGGTAACTGCTCCATTTTTTTTCTTCTATTTTCGAGTATTCCACGGTGAAAAGCATGGTGACATCAAAAGCCTTAATGCTATACTTCAGAAGGTGTTCAATTAGATGCTGTTCTCTGCAGTTAATACAATCTATATAGCATATAAAATTCCTTCATTGTTGAGACGTGACTCGGCTTTCATGTTTGTATTTTCTGCTTCATACAGTTTTATACCTATTAGTTATGGGAGTTGCTGAAATTTACTACCTTTTGTTTTGATAGTCTCTTTTGGTACATTATCGTAGGTTCCTTACACCATTAGAGAGAAAGATAACTTTTGTTGAAAAATAATTTGCAGGTGCGAGGGATGGTGTTTGTCAAAGATGTTAGAAGACAGTTATGTCAGATTATGCAGAAAATATCCAGAGGTTAGTATTGTTTCATGATACAACAAGAATCAACTTAATATCTCTCTATGGCTTTCACCCCTAAAGGGTTATACCTCCTATGGAACCAAAATTTATGTCAACTTCTCCCCTTTTTTCCCTTGTGACATGTGATAGTTGGGTGTGTCATAGTATGTAATCAACTGTCGCTAAAATAAATGGTCTCTTTGACAAACTAGATCGATTGGAAGTTCGGGCACATGGAAGGAAGAGTTCAAGCCGAGACGACTACAGGAAGTTGAGGAAAGCTCTATGCGTTGGTAATGCAAACCAAGTTGCTGAGAGAATGCTTCGTCACAATGGATACCGGACTCTTAGTTTCAAGTCCCAGCTAGTCCAGGTATTACTTATCAATCCAAGTCTCCTTAATCTGTTACAGTGTTAGATTTTCTACTACATCATTAGCTCAGATCTATAGGAAAACTGTAAATTAAAATAGGATGTGTAAGTTTTCTAGTTTGGTGCGATCATCCACATGTTGATTTTTTTTCGGTTGATTCTAGGTGCATCCATCATCTGTGTTGACTGCTGACGACGACGGAATGTTGCCTAATTACGTAGTGTACCATGAGCTGATTTCCACCACACGGCCATTCATGCGTAATGTTTGTGCAGTAGAAATGTCATGGGTGGCTCCCATCAAAAGAAAGATCGAGAAATTAAATGTCAGAAAATTGAGGTAAAAACAAAAATTACTCTCTTACTACTTCAATCCAGTCTTATTCTAGCTTTCAGTAATTGATCGGTATCGTCTAACCTGTTATGTAGCGGTGGACCGGCTTCTTCTTTCAAAGAACCTGAAGAGAAGAGCGGAATTGTCTAAGAACGATCGCAGAAGCACCTACAGTTGCTTGGAAAATGTGGAGGGGGAAGTCGGACGTTGAAGCTAAAGCGAGAGAACGGTTTCCTGTGCTCGTAAAGTACAGAAATAAATTTCCCAGAAAGAATAGAAAAGAAAAAGCTTTCTGAAGAAGATTTTTTGTTATAGAAACAATTTGTATTATTTTTCTTTAAGTATTATGTTAAAAGTTTGGTATGCTTGAGCACCCAAAAAG